>CM042558.1:18822299-18857299 GCA_023630585.1 Cranoglanis bouderius
GTGATTAGGGTTTAGGGGGTCATCGTCAAAGGAATCAAGGATGGTACAATAAAGGAAGGAAACAACCTCTAATGAGATACTCCGGCTTTGACCTTTGAGCTGATCAGGTCCTGAGCACTCTGTGCTTTATCAAATGGGGTAAGCATCCACTGTCTATAAGAAAAAAAAGGGCTTAATTATCTCCCTGGACTCTGTGGGTTACATGACTCTTTGACTTCAAACAGCAGTCAGATCATTTTGTCCTGATATGAGTATACGGTTGAGTATACTGATATTGTTTCCAAGCACCCAACGTTAAGTATCACAGACCTGAACCTTGACCAATCAAGTGTCTCTCAATTAACAGCAAAGCAACGCATCATAACAGGACACCAGTCAGTGTAGCGATGGCTGTTTCTATCCATGTTTACGTGTAAAGCACCAATAAAAGCACCATTAGGAATAAAACCCTGGAGGCGGGTAGGAGATTCTATTTCCTTTGTTTAAGCCCATTTTGGTGATTTACCTCATAATGATGGTGGTAATGATTTGGGCGAACACAGCAGCTCAGAGTCGATGGCAGAGGAGGTGCATAGGTGCATGGTGTAACGCATAAAACCAAGACTCCAATGACGAACATGAGCAGAAAGGACAACCAATACAGTTGACATATTGATTATAGAGGTACCCCCTGACATAAATCTGAGGAAATCATTCACATAGTTAACTACAATGCGTAAATGACCATCCTTCTTCCGTACAAGATTAAACCATAAATTGGAAACTTGATAAGGTTGGATGAAGCTAGCTTGCTTGAGTGGCAAGTGTTACAACAATGGGCTCTCATTGGAGTACCATACAGTAAGCAATACATAATTAGTTAGCTAGCTAATAGCACCCTAAAATAAGGTACTAAATAGAATGGTCTAGCATTTGAGTAACTAAAGAGAAACTGCCAAATAGCTAATTAGCTTGATGGTCAGTCGCTCTCACTATAAAATTAAGCTAAATATTATACGCATCACTAGATGGTTAGCTAGCTCAGTAGCATAACTTGGATACAGTCCTCAAGGGTCCATTTGTAAGGATTATGTCAAGGGGCACACTCAGAATGTTACATATGCATTTTACATCAGCAAGCTAGAAACAGATTATTAGAGTCAACCATAACGCTGCGTAGACAGCTTTCAGTGATATGATAGATCTGTACTTGATCTAAACTTGCCATGATGTCCAGCTAACTCCCCACTGTCACTAAGAAGACACCAGAAACTCCCCTCAAACTCCTTCCCCAATTTACTCAACACTAATATGTACTAAAATGTTTAGCAAATTATAATTTTCTAACAAAACAGTAAAAATGTTCTAGACAATGGATTTTTTAAAGTCATGACCACGGAACCTTCTGGCAGTTAACGAAGAGGCATGAGATGATTGAATTTGTTTTTGATTTGGCGGGACCCATCGTCCGGGCTCAGCAGCTGAGTCAAAGAGGGGGCTTGGATGAGCAGGCAGAGTCACATATAAGTGGCTGGAGACAAGCAGGTGAGAGGGATGAAAGCAGGTCGGCTGCATGTGAGGACATCTTACAGGGTCTTGTTCAAGAAAGGTCCTCCAATGCGGTGTTTTGATCGGTATTCCATCAGGCACCAGCTGCATTTGTGTCTCCAACTTTTAGACCTGCATATCTTGCCTCTTCTCTCATCTGCAAGATTGAAGAAACTTGTATGTGATCTATGGAGTTCATCAGGCACTCTTGCATTGATCAGTGTAGATTTTATCATTCAGGTAATTTGGGGTGAAGTTAGACTGACCATGGACTTGTGCAAAAATGTGTACCGACAGACACACTAGGTATCAGTGTCATGGTGATGCAGAGGTGGACAAATAATAAATTCATTAGAAATCCGTGTAAACGTTCTAATGTTCTGCATAGTCCCATGTTTTGGTTGCCCCAGAAACCTAACAGATGTAGCTAACATAATGTAATAACATATGGTGAGCTGGTTAGCTAGTTAACGGCATTAATACTGACTTAGGAGAAACAAACAAGTATATGATTTCCCAGATAGAGGAAGATTCTGTGTAGCCCTTATCTCCTAATAAAGTGTTTAATAGAGCATATCGTGTTTGTGACCTCGACAAAAAGTCACAAAAAGTCGAACGTTTCATATACGAGTTGAGGCGTTCTGCCCTTGCATTGCATGCGACATCTAGCGTCTTTTATTTTCTCTTGATGTGTTTAGCTGTGAGGTGACTGTGTGTAGTAGGCAGGAGACTTATACGATGGCCTTATGCTGCACTTTAGTTTGCTCCAGATTCTGAAAACATCGTCTGTCATCTGTGCACGCTAATTAATACTACTAAAATTGACCAGATTGCACCTCAGCTGATGTGCGTACTGTATCAGGCAGTAATATTCGAAATGAGTATCAAGGGCTATCGTTACAGGTGTAGTGTGTTGCGGGGATACGCTAGCGTCTTGTGCCTATTCTCAACATTAGCGGTCTACGAAACCACCACGGCTTACTTTCTCGCAAAATGTCTTTTTGTGTCTAAATGCATTTCTCATTCGGAGTATGCCGCCAGCTTTAAACCTCTCTGGTATTCCTACCTGCTCGGGTGTGAGTCTGCACACTGGCCTCACACCCCTCCCGCTCCTCTTCCTCAGTGTGAAGGCCCCCTGCTGAAGCATCGGTCTGATAGGAGATAGAGTCCGGCCAAGTGGATAATGAATAGTTTCATCTGTATGACATGGCTATGCACCTCCAACTTTCATCAGGGATCATGAGAGAGAGAAAAAGAAAGGATTGTAATTTAATGTTTGAATTACATTATCTATCTGGGTTATCTAATAGTTCTGGAGCAACAGTGACTCCACCCAGCTCACATAGAAAACTCAGCCACCCCAAGGGAATTTGATAATGAAAACTTATTGAAAATCATAAGCTAACCGTTGATTTGCTAATCAATTTGATTTGTTGATTTACCTAAACAAGTAGCTGTAGCACTTCCTTGTTACACTACAACATACTATATTAACGACACTATCTTTCCTCAACTTGGAAAACATACTGAGCTGTGTTCCATTTGTTTTTCATGAGTAAAAATAAAATGCATAAATAGCATAAACAATTGTTTATAATTATGATTTATTTCGCATTGATTATCTTAAAGCAGTCTTTTATTTTGGCAGTGATGTTCGGTTAAAAATTGGATTTCGCACATCAGTGATACAGAGAGAAGATAACGTTAAGCACCTCACTGACTTTCTTTAGAGTATGGCCAAGTTAAGAGCATTCTACTGTAGCATTTTTTTGGCAAAGTATAAAAAAATTAAGGACATAAAAACATGTGATCTCACCCTATAAAATATCAGCACAGCTTTGGTTTGGAAATGGTTATGCCCAAATGCCCTCCTCGTCATCCTGTGAGTGGCAGCGTGAAGTTGGAAAGGTTAGACGAGAGGTCAAAATGTCAGTGGACAAGCATCTAAAATAGAATCTCACAGCCAGCAAATAACTGAATCAGGTCAAAATCTGAACCCACCGGATCTGGAGTGGGTCTGTGTCCTGCGTGGGGTGGCCCACGGGCGGGGGCACGGTGGTGTGGGGCTGGATGTCGGGGGTGCGGCCCGTGAGGAGCGGCATGAGGAGGGTGGTGGGGGTGTTGAGGGTGTTGAGGGTGTTGGGGGTGTTGGGGGTGGGGGCCCTGCTGTGGTGGTGGCCCGTGTTGAGGGTGCTGTGGGTGTTGCTGAGGAGGTGGACCGGCATGTGGGTGCTGTTGGTGTGGCTGTTGGGGCCTGGGTGGGTGTTGGTGGGGGCCAGGCTGCTGGGGGTGTTGAGGATATGGCGGATGAGGTGTCTGTTGAGGAT
Organism: Cranoglanis bouderius; assembly: GCA_023630585.1. Classification (NCBI taxonomy): domain Eukaryota; kingdom Metazoa; phylum Chordata; class Actinopteri; order Siluriformes; family Cranoglanididae; genus Cranoglanis; species Cranoglanis bouderius. The sequence goes on from CM042558.1 coordinate 18,826,154, forward strand.
GAGGGTGTGAAGGTAGGGGTTGTGGATGTTGGGGAGGAAGGGTGTGTGGGTAGGGGGGGTGCTGTTGAGGAAGAGGGGCATGGGGGTACAGAGGCTGGCCCTGGGCAGGAGGCGGGGCCTGTGGGTGGGGGTGTGGGTGCTGTGGCCCCGGTTGGAGGTGGTGAGGGGGACCATGAGGGTGGTAGTGGTCATCTTCATAGCTGTCTGCCATTAATTTCATTCTGCTCTGGGTCTGTCAAGATTACAAAAACACATTATAAATGAATTATATTTACTGTCATAATCAGATCATTTATAACAACAGGAGCGGTTCAGAGTGTTTTGCGGTGTAAGTGGTTCTGATGACTTCTAAATGTTTTGGAAGTGTTTCCGTGTTCTGCAAATATTTCACATAAGTAATCCGTGTGAGTGTTCAGAGAATGTTTCTGTTGTGTTTGTGTGTTTCAAGCTCACCTGCTGCTTCAGTTGCTGCATTAGTCTATCCTTCTCACGCTTTAATGACATCACCTCCTCCTGGGTTTTCTTCTTATTAGAAGAGGAAAGCTCCAGTAGGGCGATGTTGGCATCCTTCTCACTGATGGCAGCCAGCAGGGCTTGCTGCCTACACACAGGGAGAGTCCCAAAGACAAGGTCATGAGAAACTAACCAAGCGTTTGTGCCGTCAGCGTATGAAAGGGATGAGCCAGACTAGAAGACTAGACCTGTGGGAAAGCATGAATAAAAAAGATGCTCTCACTTCATCTCCAGAATTTCCTCCAGCTGTTTGCGTCGCTCCTGTCGGAGGTTGGTCAGGTGGCCATCCCTCTCGGCCAAAGACTGCTGGGTCGAGGACAAGCGCTGCTTAGTGGCTTCGAGCTCCTGCCTCGTCTTTTCCAGCACCGTCATCAGCTCCTCAATCTGAGAGATGGTGCATGTGTGTCAGATGTACATGGCTATCAGAGCATGCTGAAACTCATCAACGCTACAGTTCTCCAGAATCTGGGTTCAAGATGTTGCTTTGAAAGCTGTGCACACACACCTTTGCGCTGTCCATGGGGTTGTCCTTGCGAAGGTCTGGTAGGATGCTGCTGCCCTTTTTCTCTACTTGCTGGCCAAGCTTTATGAGAGGGCCCTTTTTGTTCTGGTCTTTGCTTTGCCTGGAAAGTCGGGAAAAGGTGGAAAAATGACAACCATCAGCAGGGAGCGTGGCTGGCCCACTCAAACTGTCCACTCATGACATGTCTCCTTTTCTGACTTTCCCTTTTATGGTGTATTTTATAGGTACTGAACACCACTGGATATCAGATCAGTAATTTTACCCCTACAAAATGACCTTTGTCGAGTTAATAAACACTAGACTTGAACCAGTCATGTGCTTAATTCATAAACTGTCAAGTTCGCATTCAATTCAGAATGATCACAACTCCAGCTTTCTTTGCCATTCTTGCAAACAAATTACAAGGACTGAAATTTGATTTAAGACTCAAATTAATTAGTGAGACAAGGTTGTGTGGAAGAAAGGAATAGAGACCTGCCAGGTCTCCACTCACCTTGGTGCAAGACTGCAGGACAGGAAGTAGGGAGAGCAGAGAAGAACAGGAGAAAAGAAAAAATTAGAGTCATCTTAAACACAGCTGGAGAAAACAGAGACGAGGACAGAGATTCAAATCAGGTCCTGAAGAAGGTAATGCAGGATGCGCCATCATCATCATCATCATCATCATCATCATCATCATCATCATCATCATCAGTTTGGCCTCACAAAGCATGTGAGTACCAACATGCAGTGGCCTAATCAGCCCAGCTAGGACAGGAGCAAGGGAACAAGGGTGCTAGGGAACAAGGGTGCAACAATTAGACCAAAATAAAAGTAGTCAAGGACATAAGACTCTGTTTGATTTTGAGTCGAGAAGCCGTATGGGCTTTAAAGGAATAATGCACCTCCAAAATACTAACAGGGCTAACAGTGAAAAAAGGTTACTAGCAGGAATCAGTTAAGTATGCTAACCGACTCCTGCTAGTTTCCATTTACTTTTAGAAATGTTAGTATTTTTTTTCAGTGATGTATTCTTTTAACGCCCCAAATTAGAGGGAGGCGCCATTCAATGCAAAATGAGAGAGAGGGACAAGAGACAGAGGTTTAAAAAAGGGGGAGGAGCTGATGAGAGGAAAAGAGCAGAGACAAAGTGTTGGGGACAATGGTCAGGACTGGGTATGATGCAAATGTACATGAATCAGTGAAAGTCATGACATCAGAAAAGAGGCACTGCATCTTTTGGGGGGGGGGGAGGATCCTTACACATCAGCTGACATTCAGTGCATGGGAAAGAAAGCTTTGACACTTTGACACAGAAGGGAATGACAGAAGGAAAGCATGACTGATTACACCAAGATCCAAAAAAAAAAAAAAAAAATCAAAATTACACCAGAAACTAACAAAAGAAATGGAACAAACCAGAATGTCTTTTTATGCAATAATCAAGATGCACTACTTTTTGGAGCACATTTTTCATTATATTTATACTGTAAGGGTCAGTGGATGTTCAGCAGCTGCCCAGAAATAGCATACACGATGCACCAATCACAGAAAGGCAGTCACACAGAGCGAGAGAGAGAGAGAGAGAGAGAGAGAGAGAGAGAGAAACAAGAGAGCAGAAAGACATGCAGAAATGCAGGCAGACAGACAGCCAGGCAGACAGACACGCAGGCAGGTGCAGCCAAGCCGTGATTCAGGGCAGAGCACTCACTTTCCCAGGAAGTCCCACACCATGCCCCCAATCTGCTGGGGGGCAGCGGACCCTGAGGGGGCGGAGTCAGCAGGGGCTCTGCCCCCAGGGCAGGGCATAGAGGCAAGGGACAAAAGGGGCAAGGAAACAGGTGGGTGGAGTCGTGTATGTATTGGAGGGGATAAGCGTCAGATGCAGAGACGAGAAACGGAGAAATGGAGATGGACAATCATATATGAGAGCACACAAGGGTGGAAAATGTAGAATGAGTAAAAGATGAGGAGAGAGAGCAAGAGAGAGAGAGAGCAAGAGAGAAAGAGAGAGAGGGAGAAAAGGAAGGGGATTGCGAGATTTTAGAGGACAAAAATATGACAGGACGAGGGGAAAATGAGAGAGTGGGAGAAAGAGAAAGATAAAGATAAAGATAAAGGGAGGGCAAGCCAGCGGAAAAGACCAGAAAACACAGTACACACGCTCTAACAGAGAAATGCAACAGCAGTCTCTGGGGGACAGAGGGCGCTAGTGAGCCTTAGAAAAATCCTCTCAGTTTCCTGCCTTGTTTCTCACACATGGACCCAATGCTGTTTTCAACATGCTCACTTTTCCTCACAACTGGTGGCACACTTCAATGGATGAAAGAACTAAACGAAAGCGAAACATTGGGTTATCATTATATTATATTATGGCACTTTGACTCGGGCTGTCAGTTGACCTGACATACCATTGGTACAGTGTGACTGAGATTTCCATGAGTGCACACAAACAAGCGATCCGGCTGAAGTGGCTCTGTGCAGTGACACAAACGACCAGGTGATATTTGGACCAATCTCAGACAATGATCCTCAAACAATGACTTTTTTAATTTTTTATTTTTTTTTTTGCATCAAAATGTCCTTTCCATTTGAGAAACATCACCACCTAAACAGAACTTTGGTTTAATGTCTAATTACATAACTACATCAGGAACTACAGCACCGTGCTCTGAATGTTGCAGTCACAAAAAACCCACCATGATCTAAATAACTATAGTAGTCAAACATAAAATAAAAAAAACCTTAATTACCCCTAAAAATAAAGCTGCACTAGACAATAAGTTAACAAAAATACAAGTGAAATCTAATAAAGTGAGTCAGCACGATGTTGCCGATCAAAAAATGGGTTTAATTTAAGCAACATTGTAATGAACAACAGAATTGAGAAATCATTTCCCAGAGAAACTCAAATTCAATTCATTCAAGTAAAATGTCAGAGATGTCAGCGTCCTCACCTCTCCAGCTCGGCAATCTTCTTATCCTTGTCGTTCTTCTCAGTCTCCACGTCACGGAGGATATCCAGCAGCCTCTCCACCTCCGTCTGCGCTTTCCCCGACTCCTCCTTGTAAAAGGCCACCTCCTTCTCGAGGAGCTTTACTCGCTCCATGTAGTCGGGGTTTCCTCGAGAACCCTGCTGGACCTCCACCTCGTGGGCCTTCTGGAGAGCAAGCACAACGAGTACGGATGGCTAATAGCGTTAAATCGAGGCGAGTGGACTGTTCTTATGATGTCGGACATTTCTGCGGATATCCGGTGTGAATCTGAAATGTTCTAACAACTCACTCACATGTAAGGCAACAGACCGACTAAACTACACTATTGGACTGTTTACACCTGGTCCAATCAGACCGGGATGCGGATCATAAGCACCGCTACGAGAGCATCTCAGTCCAATTCCAATAGCTTGGCTCAAATCCAGTGATCCAGCTATCTGTTTTGGGTTGCAGCAGGTTTTTTATTTTTATTTTTATTTTTTTGTAGATGTGAGCTGTGAAACTGAGCCAAAGGACACTATGCATTTGCTGCAGATAATGTGTCTTCAAGCTCATTAATAAGAAAACCCAGAACTATTCACACTACCGACTAACCTAAAGTGAGGGTTTGCACATGAACAACAACAGCATCCACGACTGATGAAGACAGACACAAAGGAGTGAAAGACAGAGCACAGAGATGCAGGCTGAAACATCACACCACAACGCATTACCTTACTCTATTACCCATAAATCTGCACACAGATGTTCTCAAACAGATTGATGTGACAGAACTGAAAGTGGCAGGATGTTGACAGACAGACCAGCAAACCAGCAAATGAGGCCATGCAGACAAGCTGCACTTGCAATGCTTATGTTTACACACAGCCTGAGAGATGAGCAGTCGGTCGTCCCTAAGACTTCGTATTAGAGCTGGGATGGTATCGGCAGCGTACTTCAGGCATGAGGAACCCGTTTGGATGGTAGTAGGTAATATGTGTGGTTACGGTACATACTGTAACATGTATTTCATTAATCTGCCGGGGCGGTTCTGGTCCCACACTTCTGCGAGTCTAGGAGACGAACCATTACGTCATCAGATGTAAACGGCCCCTAATGAATTCTATTAAAGTTAATAACCATAGAGGAATTTACAGGAATAAACATAAAGCCGTGTAACAGCTATAATGCTTCAGGAGATCAGCAAGATTCCCCAGATTTGGGGGTTTACGCTATTTTGTGATTGGCTAGTGGTGCTGTGATTGACAGGGGAGAGAGACTATGCCCTTCCCACCCAGAGAGCATGGGCGATTTTGCCCCCTTGGCTCCTGGCCATGGATGGCTATGGCATCATTTGACCTGGCAATCTCCCAATAATAGGGAAAATATATACAGTATATTCTTAAACAAAATGACGGTCCCCACAGCTGTCAGTTGTAGTCTAGCAACTTTGCTGGAGCCAAGCTAATTTTGTTGGTTTACAACTGTTATGAAATGCAGTAAGGCTTCCTTGTGTGTGTGTGTGTGTGTGTGTGTGTGTGTGTGTGTGTGTGTGTGTGTGTGTGTGTGTGTGTGTGTGTGTATGTGTGTGCGCGTTTCCTCATGCTTTCAGTACGCGCCGTGTGTGTGGGTCCTGAGAGACACTTACAGGGTTGTTCATCTGATTGAACAGCTGCTCGGCTTGCTGCATTGCAACGGCGATGAGGAGGAGGAGGAGGAGGAGGAAGAGGGGAGGAGTTAAACAGATGACGAGGAGGATGGAAAATGAGGAAGGGAGACCCAGAGAAACATTGTTAGGTTTAGCATTAACCACTGTTTAGGACCAGGTACAGTATAAGTTGCCTTTTTTTTTTTTTTTAGAAATCACTGATCCAGGAACAGCCTTTATTCTGAAACCTGATCTGAGCTGTTATTAAGAGAAACAGCAAAACCGATCTCGGATCAGTGGGGAAAAAAAGAGCAACATACCAAATGAAAAGACAGAGAGGAGACGTACAGGGAGCGAGGGAGGGAGGATGGAGTGCAGATTACAGTACCCGTCAGGCCGAATGTGGCCCAGGGGTGGGGTTTTAGTGGCCTGTTATATTATGTAACATGAGGGCGATTTTATTTCAACTCGTTTTCAGGAGATTTAGTAAACAGTGGGTGTAAATGCCACCAGATTCTGCATGTAGCTTGCAGCTTACACAGCTACATCTCTGGACAATGAGGTGAAACCTTGGACAGTGAGGTTATTAGAAACTAAATATTCATGTCTTGGTTTTAATTATTATTTTGACAGACACATTTGTCCAAAGTGACCTACAACTTCAGGCAAATAGCCACTGGTTTTTTTTGTTGTTTTTTTTCTCAACATGGCTCTCTGACAGAGCTAACTTCCCTGTCTAAGGTTTCACCCTAGTGTCATGTTGCAGGAAGTTGGGGAATTTTCTGGAAACTTGAGTCCCCGCCTTCAATTATGCTGGAATTTGTTCCACTTAATGAAACAAGTATTAAGCATCTGTTATCTCCAAATAGCCATAAAGTGTAGCCAGGTGTAGGGTTGTTTTCTCAATGTGCTTAATTAATTCACTGATTGGGCTTAAGTATTAATTATTACTAAATAAATAAAATAATAATAATAATAATAATAAAATAAAATATATGCATGAAATATCATACGTCATTTCTAACTTTTCTTTCATAGCCCATATGTTTTCTGCAGTTTGAAACCTTTCTCGACTTGACTTGAATAGTTCTATCCAGTGCATCTATTAATCCACAAAACTCCATGAATTCGGGTTGGACTGATTAATGGCATACCTTCTGCAGCTGCGTCTCCAGCTTACTGCACTCCTCTTTCTTCTGCTCGATGGCGATCTCCAAAGATTTCAGCTTGGAGTCTTTCTTCAGGCCGGACGAAGCCAAAGAAGAGGCGTGTTCTTTCAGATCTATTAAACTCGACTGGAGACGGAGGGAGAGAAAGCAAGACGTTAATGAGCAGATGGTACACTAGGAAAACATCCTGTAGAGCGTGCACACACACACACACACACACACACACACACACACACACACACACACACACACACACACACACACACACACGCTCACACTCACCTCTTTCTCTGTGAGCTCCACCTGCAGATTGCTGACCTTCTCCTTCAGCTCCTTGTTCTCTTTCTTGTACGAGTCGAGCTCCTCCATGCGCTCCCGGTCCTCCCGCTCTCTCTGCTCCTTCAGACGCTCGATGATTCGCTCCTGAGATACAGGACATTCACATTCACATTCACACCTTCTTCACTATACAGAGACCACGCCTTCTTCACTATACAGAGACCACGCCTTCTTCACTATACAGAGACCACGCCTTCTTCACTATACAAAGACCACGCATTCTTCACTATACAGAGACCATGCCTTCTTCACTATACAAAGACCACGCCTTCTTCACTATACAGAGACCATGCCTTCTTCACTATACAAAGACCACGCCTTCTTCACTATACAGAGACCATGCCTTCTTCTCTATACAAAGACCACGCCTTCTTCATTATACAGAGACCACGCCTTCTTCACTATACAAAGACCACGCCTTCTTCACTATACAGAGACCACACCTACTTCATTATACAGAGACTACACCTTCTTCACTATACAAAGACCACACCTTCTTCACTATACAGAGACCACACCTTCCTCACTATACAAAGACCACGCCTCCTTCACTATACAAAGACCACGCCTCCTTCACTATACAAAGACCACACCTACTTTATTATACAGTGACCACGCCTTCTTCACTGCGCAGCAACTACACCTTCTTCAATTTACAGAGACCACGCCTCCTTCACTGTACAGAGACCACACCTTCGTCACTATACAGAGACCACGCCTTCTTCACCGTACAGAGACCACGCCTCCTTCACCGTACAGAGACCACGCCTCCTTCACCGTACAGAGACCACGCCTCCTTCACCGTACAGAGACCACGCCTCCTTCACCGTACAGAGACCACGCCTTCTTCACTATACAGAGACCGTGCCTTCTTCACTGTACAGAGACCACGCCTTCTTCACTGTACAGAGACCACACCTTCTTCGCCATACAGAGACCACACCTTCTTCACTATACAGAGACCACGCCTTCTTCACCGTACAGAGACCCCGCCTTCTTCACTATACAGTGACCACACCTTCTTCACTATACAGGGACCACGCCTTCTTCACTATACAGGGACCACGCCTTCTTCACTATACAGGGACCACGCCTTCTTCACAATACAGGGACCACGCCTTCTTCAATATACAGAGACCACGCCTTCTTCAATATACAGAGACCACGCCTTCTTCACTATACAGAGACCACGCCTTCTTCACTATACAGAGACCACGCCTTCTTCACTATACAGAGACCACGCCTTCTTCACTATACAGAGACCACGCCTTCTTCACTATACAAAGACCACGCCTTCTTCACTATACAGGGACCACGCCTTCTTCACTATACAGAGACCACGCCTTCTTCACTATACAGAGACCACGCCTTCTTCACTATACAGAGACCACGCCTTCTTCACTATACAAAGACCACACCTACTTCATTATACAGAGACCACGCCTTCTTCACTATACAGAGACCACGCCTTCTTCACTATACAGAGACCACGCCTTCTTCACTATACAGAGACCACACCTTCATCACTACAGAGAGACCACGCCTTCTTCACTATACAGAGACCACACCTTCATCACTACAGAGAGACCACGCCTTCTTCACTATGCAGAGACCACATCTTCATCACTACAGAGAGACCACGCCTTCTTCACTATACAGAGACTCCGCCTCCACTGTACAGAGACCACTCCTGCTTTACTACACATATTATAGTAAATAGACCCCGCAGCAGCAGCTCACCTTCTCAGACAGAGCCTCCTCCAGTGTGGCGAGGGCCGTGTCCGTGTTGGTCGAATCGGTCTGCAGAGACTTCACTCGGTCCTTCAGGTTCCCCAGCTGTTTATCTTTATCTCGCAGCTGCTCCTGCAGGTTCTCAATCTGAGACAGAGACAGAGAAAAAGAGAGAGAGAGAGATTTAACACATGCAGGTCCTTGTGTATCCACAGCTAGCGAATTACTTCTTTAACTCCCATCCCAGGAGACGTACCTTCTTCTGCAGCACATTGATCTTGCGCTCTTTGACCTCCAGCATGTCCTTCATGTCGCGGATCTCTCCGGCGAGCGTGCCTTTCTCCTCGGTCAGGTCCTGCAGCTGCTTGCTCTTCTTATTGAGGAAGGACTCCTTCTCCTCGAGACGCAGCCGCAGGGCGTCCACCTGCACCGCCACACACACTACCATCACCCACATCCCATAATATTCCTCTACACAGCACACTGCTAGTAATGTGCAACAAGTCCTCTGTGAACACACTGTAACTAAAGAATAATAATAATAATAATAGTGTGTGTGTGTGTGTGTGTGTGTGTGTGTGTGTGTGTGTGAGACCTCAGTCTGCAGGATAGCAGCTCGCTGCTCTTTGGCTGTCAGAGACTCTTTGAGAACCTCGATGTGCTGCTTGCAGTCTGAGTTCTGATTGTTCAGAGTCTCGAGCTTCGTCTGCAGAGCCAGCAGCTCTGACTCCTTCTTCGACAGCTCCTGCTTCAACTGATCAATCTGAGGGGGGGATAAAAGAAATAAATTAGGTCTAAATTGTATAAAAAACATTTAACTAGCGAAATGTAGCAAGTAAGCAATTAAAATATATAAGTAAAAAAATATAATGCTCAAAATAATTGCTAATCTAATGGGAACATTCTGAGCAGTAATACATAACATTAAAATAGATTACAGATCTTTATGTAATTATATATTTTAATGAATTGCTGTGGTATAAGAGGAATAAAACACTAGAATATGGTCTCATTGGAAAAATAATCAGCTTGGTTATCTGGGTGGTAACAGTACACAGCGGTACTCGTCGCAGGAAGTTAATTAACAGGACACAAATCTGGCAAATGTGAGCACTGGGTACAAATTTAATAACTAATTATGTATTATTTACTACTTCAATTAACATGAATTAAAGTAAAGTAAATTTAACCAAAAGAAAATTTGCGATACGCTTTCATTTAAATTACAACTGAATGTTGTACAACTAAACTAAATGTTACTGGACTGTAATGTAAATGAACTAGATGTAACTACAAACGGACAAAAAGTCATTCTTTAATAGAATAGAATAGCATATGATATAGAATAGTATATAATAGAGAGCTGAAACTGCAGATGTATTTCCTTCATGTTTACATTCTGGTCAAAAACACCAAACACATTAACACATTAACACATTAACACAGCCAATAATAAGGATTTGTCATTATATTTGTTGTGTCAACTAATTTACATAAAACTGAGAAAATCTTGATTTAAACGGTCACCAGATTAACGGCTTTACGAATCATGAATCATGGATCGGGATCCGTGAATGGTGAATGGTGAATGGTGAATCACGAATCACTTGCAAGCAGGTTCAAACACTATTGAAATGACGGGATTTCGGAACGTTAAAGATGGCAGACGGTATCAAACGAACGTGGAGGGATAATGCTTGCAGACAGAGGAGACGGATAGAAGAAGAGCGTTTGTGTTTCGACGTGCCTCTCAGCCTGACTCCAGCTGGAACCCCGCTGTAGGAACGGGTGCAGTAAATGAAATCGAAGTCCATCATCAGCGCAGCTCTGCTCCCATTAAACACACCCTCACTATTCATTACACAACAGGGCTTTCTATCATTAATGAACGTTTCGCTTAAATGCAGTAACACTCCAGTGTTCTCCAACGATTCGAGCACAACCCGTGGCCATATGTAAGCACAGGAGTGTGGGGTTTTTCCCACCACTTTATTGGGCAATATTTATTTTCCACCGCGACCTACACTGTAGCGCTTCTTTGTCTCATTATATTTGCAGGGAATATCAGAATCAACATCAACATTTATAAATATGAATATCTTCACTGAGGGTGTAGGAGGGAAATGACTTTGTTTCTTTCTACTTGAAGACTTCCATATATGGACACAAGGACACGCCCACATTCCTTTTATATGAACTCAAGCAAGCTTTAAGTAAAGAATAAAACACCGTGTGTTGTGCTTTTATAAGAAAACAATCACCGACGGCCCGATTCGAATATGTTACCACTGCAAACTTGATTATTTTCCTATAACAGCATGTTTCAAATGTCATGTTTTATTCCTTTTATACCGCAACAACCATTACATCTTTTTATTAAAGCACATAAATGTTACATAAACATCTCCTTACAGAAAACGTCACCGTATCAACAGTACAAGTCCCTCTGAGTGAGCTGTTACTATGGAAACGATAACGTATTAGAACGAGCGCGTTAATATTAATATTATTATGAACCTGCCAGAGCACTACTGTTATAGAGAATTAATCAACACCTTCTGACCAATCACAATCCAGAACTCAACAGGTAACTGCTGAAATCCGATACTGATGGTATTATTAGTGTGCGCATCAACACACAGACTGTGTTAGCGAACTCAGAACCATTCTCCAGAACCAAACACCAAGCCTCAGAACCCCACGACATGGAGTTCTCTTTGTTCTCCTGCGAAAGCGGAAGAAATCTCAGCGGTAGCAGGTAGCAGGTGTGGAGACGCTTTACTGTACCTTGGTCTTCATGAATTTGGAGTGGTTCTTGTACACCTCCATCTGTTTGATCTCCTCCTCGCGGTCCTCGGTGCTCAGCAGGCCGTTGGCCTTCAGCATCTGAATCTCGTCCTCCAGGTCTCGGATGTTCCGCTCCAGAGACGCGATCTTCGTATCCTGGAGGAAGAGTTTGGATGAGAAATTAGCAGCGCTTGGCTCCATGCTGGTGGACTAATGCACTTGTGCTTTCATGGAGTACTTAAACGATATCGGAGTGAAAAACAAGGAACCCAGAGAGAGAGAGAGAGAGAGAGAGAGAGAGAGAGAGAGAGAGAGAGAGAGAGAGGCTGTGGGTGTTGTGCAGGAAAAAGAGGAACTGCAGTGCAGAATCCTGTTCCTATCATGCTACTGGAGGGGCATCTAAGCGCTGTTCGGTTGAACCGGACACGCATCCGGTTGCAGATAAGAGAGATACTGAACAGGACAGAGAGATAGAGAGATAGACAGAGAGAAGTCTGTGGTGTAGGTGTGTGTGTGTGTGTGTGTGTGTGTGTGTGTGTGTGTGTGTGTGTGTGTGTGTGTTTCGTTCTCGGACTGCAAAACTGCAACAGCATGCTTCTCTGCTTTTTAAATAAATAATACCACGCCTTTCAGATTAGCCGCGGCCCGTTTCACATTCCCACAGAGAACTCGGAAAGGGAGCGTCCTTTCTCACCCGTTCACTTTCTCGCACTCTTCCTTCCTCTCGCACATCACAAACTGGTTAGTTACTGACGACTGCGGAGATATTTCACCTCCGCTATATTATCACCTTTCGTCAATTTACTCTTGCACGCCCGGCTTTGAGTAGTTCACGAGTGAACTCCTGACCGAAGAACAGCACGGCTGAGTAAGGCTAACCAGCAAGTTGGCGAGATCGCGTTATGCTAGCTGGTTCGTTTTAACGACAGGACAATACCTAGCAACGCAACTGTTAGTGAACAGACAACCATTTTGCGTACAGTTGCACTGTAAATTCAGAGAGAGAGTTCGATCCATGAAACTTTCATGCACATGTGGCGTGGTGAAGAGAATTATGGGACTGACTACATCAGGGAAGTCTGCGTTGAAATATGGACCGAAATACGGTACCTCTAAAAGCAGAGCCGTCTGGAACCAAGCTTCGTTCAAAGGTACCGATCATGTACGTGCAGATGATGCCCAGAAATGCTGCCTACCCCGGGAGCTTCCTTTGGATTAAAACATAATCCATATGGCTACCTGTTTTGTTTTCCAGCGTTTTTGAGAGAACCACGCAGCTTGGCCAAACCCTCATGCATGAAGACGGCCCATGCTGTTGCTACAGTTTGGCTCCAGTTTCGTCAAAGCGAGGGTCCGATGCGCGCACGCTGTGTTTACAAACAAACCTCAAATATACTGAAAGGAGAAAAAAAAATAGTTCTGCACTGTACCCTTTACGTGCAAACGATCAGCATCAGCATCCCTGCCCTTCCTCTTGTGTTGTCTCTCCTCTCCCCTTCTCTCTCTCTCTCTCTCTCTCTCTCTCTCTCGCACACACACACACACACACACACACACACACACACACACACACACACACACACACACACACACACACACACACACACACACACACACACACACACACGCTTGCGTTAATGGTTTCACCGTTGTAAACAACCCGCTCCTGTTCCCATGGTAACAGCATCAGTCCTCCACCAATGGTGGGAGGATGAGAGAGAGGAGACAGTGTGCGCTACGGGAAACTGGTGCATGATGGGAGTTTACTAGGAGGGAGTAGGTGAGATAACGAGTGGTGATTGGATGGCATGAGATTAGAGAGGCAACCAGTTGGTCATATGGGCCTCATGCTGGTGTCACGTGGGTGCTGCAGTGGAGCATTCTGGGTATTATTACTCCTGGGGAGTCCAATCACGAAGGTCCTAAAGTGTGTGTGTGTGTGTGTGTGTGTGTGTGTAAAGGAGCTGCATGAGGTCATGCTTTATTTTTAGAAGTGTGTGTAATGGCTCTGCTGGTGAGGAGGTGGCAGCCTAGCGTAGCCAAGTACACACACACACACACACACACACACACACACACACACACACACACACACACTTGGTCTTTCATCTAAGCATCCCACAGAGCCCTGATCTTCTTCTTCCTTCTGTTTCTTTTCCACTCTCTCATTATAATATCGTTTGTTCATGTAATCGTCGTTTAATTACGCATCTCACGACTCTTTGATCAGGTGATGAGGTGTTCAGTTTGCGCTATTTAGTTTACGAACTTTAGCTTCACTCGTACCTTCATCTCTATGATTGTTTGCAGGGCTTTGGTTTTGCTCGGGTCCTGGTGCAGCTGGTTTCTTCGGTGAAGCTCCTGAAAATAAAGGTCAGGGGTCAGGAAACGCTACGAATGTTACATTTATCCATTTCGGAGATGCGCTGATACAAAACTTCTGAATGGAAAAAACAACAACAACAACAACAACAAATCTCTCCGGACCTGCCTGATCCATCCTGGTACCCTACTTCTGGTTGGAGTTCTCATCAACTGGAAATCACTCACTGATGCTGAGGATGGCCCCACACGGCTGAAGATCAATGAGATTACTGAGGATGGTACCACTTAAAAACCATGAAGATGGCTTTGGACCTCAATTCATATGAACAGTTATGCTATGATAGCTTTAGGACTGCAATTGCCACAAACAGTTTTGCACTCAAGTCTCCATCAGTGAACAGTGGATGTGAAAACTATAATGAATTTCCTGGTTACACAACTGCACTATTTGACCATGTAGATTTATTTACGATCGCACTATCCGGTGTCACCCAGATGAAGATGGGTTCCCTTTTGAGTCTGGTTCTTCTCAAGGTTTCCTCCTCATGTCGTCTCAGGAAGTTTTGCCTTGCCACCGTCACCTCTGGTCAACTCTTGCTCATTAGGGATAAATTCATACATTTAAAATGTATATCCTGAATTTAGATATTTCTATAAAGCTGCTTTGGGACAATGTCCATTGGTAAAAGCACTATACAAATAAAACTGAATTGAATTGAATGGAACAAAACAATGAGTCGTTGAGGGTTGCTGATTGAGGTATGCATCGTGACCGGGATCCCACGGGACCCAGTGAAAAAGTCACAGGAGGAAATGCATTATCCTGGTCACTAATTTGTACAACACTAATAACCGTAGTAGTGGGCGGGATCAGTCAAGTGTCTCTGCAGGAGGGGGCGGGACTGGTCAGTATTCCTTCGGGAGTGGGCGGAAATGGGAATATAAAAACAGTCCTGTGGGTAACTCTATTCGCAGAACAGCCTTCCAACTGTGAACTTTCTAGTCACTGGGCCAGAACCTTGTTTTTTTTTGTTTGTTTCTTTCTTTTCCCTCCAACCTGAATTTTTCCCAATTTAGTCACCGATCAAGGTTGGTGAAGGCGAACACATGCTTCCTGTAATCAAAACAAAGCCAACCGCCAAATATTCACAGGAAAACAAGGCCCCTCTTTCCCACCCAGAAATTAAATTTAGAAAATATTTTGTATTAAACAGAAACATGTGACCGTGTTTGGACCCTCACCTAATATACAGGTGCATCTCAAAAAATTTGAATATCGTGGAAAAGTTCTTTTTTTTTGTAATTTAATTCAAAAAGTGGAACTTTCATATATTCTAGATTCATTACACATAAAGTGAAATATTTCTAGCCTTTTTTTGTTTTTTTAATCTTGATGATTAAGTCTTACAGCTCATGGAAATCAAAAACCCAGTATCTCAAAATATCAGAATAAACAATTTATAATACAGAAATGTCGACCTGAGAAGAGCTTTAATCAGCTGATTAACTCAAAACACCTGCAAAGGTTTCCTGAGCCTTTAATCTCTCAGTCTGGTTCAGTAAACACAAGCACAATATTCATGGATTTAATATTCATGGAAAGTTGACTGGAAGGGAGACGTGTGGTAGGAAAAGGTGCACAAGCAGCAGGGATGACCGCAACCTTGAGAGGATCGTCAAGCAAAGCGGATTCAAGAACTTGGTGGCGCTTCACAAGGAGTGGAATGAGGCTGGAGTCAGTGCATCAAGAGCCACCACACAGACGTGTCCAGGAAATGGGCTACAAGTGTCGCATTCCTAGAGTCAAGCCGCTCCTGAACCAGAGACAACGTCAGAAGCGTCTTACCTGGGCTAAGGAGAAAAAGCACTGGACCGTTGCTCAGTGGTCCAAAGTCCTCTTTTCAGATGAAAGTGTGTGATGATCTGGTCGTGTCATCGTGCTGACGTGAAGAGTGGAGAGGCACAGAATCCAAGTTGCTTGAAGTCCAGTGTGAAGTTTCCACAGTCAGTGATGATTTGGGGTGCCATGTCATGTGCTGGTGTCGGTCCACTGGGTTTTCTCGAGTCGAGAGTCGATGCAGCGTCTACCAGGAGATTTTAGAGCACTTCATGTTTCCATCTGCTGACGAGCTTTATGGAGATGCTGATTTCCTTTTCCAGCAGGACTTGGCACCTGCCCACAGAGCCAAAACTACTGGTAACTGGTTTGCTGACCATGGTATTACTGTGCTTGATTGGCCAGCCAACTCACCTGCCCTGAATTTTGTCAAGAGGAAGATGAGAGACACCAGACCCAACAATACAGACGAGCTGAAGGCCGCTGGCAAAGCAACCTGGGCTTCCATAAACACCTCAGCAGTGCCACAGGCTGATTGCCTCCATGCCACGCCTCATCGATGCAGTAATTCATGAAAAGGAGCCCCGCCCGAGTTTAACCCAGCCTTCTTACCCATGCTATGATTATACACACCTCAGGTAAATATTCCCCTTTATAACGGGTACATGATCACACACCTGTCTCAGGTAGATATTCTCCTTTATAACAGGTACACAATCACACGTGTGTCAGGTGAGCGTACCTCTCTCAGGTGAAGGTTCTCTTTCTCCTTCTGGTCCAGTATGACCTCAAGGTGGCCGAGCTGAGCCTCAGCCTCTGCAATTCGTCTAGCCCTGTCCTGCTCCTCCTCGTCCGAGGCTCGACCGGTCACCGGAGGGAGCCCTTTGCTCTGCAGCATCTCCAGCAGCTTCTTGATGGACTCGTCCCTGGCGCCCAGCGTCTGCTTCTGCGTCTCAATCCTCAGCTCCATCTCCTCCAGCGTCTTCCTCAGCAGGAAGAGCTCCTTGGCCTGGCGGTCGTGTTCGGCCTGCAGGCGGCGGAAGTTCTCCTCGGTCAGCTCGATGGTGGTGAAGTGTTCGGCTCCGGCGGGTCTGGAGTTGCTCTCCTGCTGCAGGAGGTGGTTCAGGTCACGCTGTGTCCTCAGCTCATCCTGAAGAGCCTGAATGGTCATCTGGAGATGCTGGAGGAAAGCAAAGACATGTGCATTAACACGACTGAGGCATATAATCCTCCTAATACTGATATATACTAATAACGATGAATAAATGTAAAAATTAATTACAAATATTTTTATATTAGTTGCATGAAACATTAATTCATGCTATTTTTCAGGTGCATGGAAAAAAACATTTATTTATTTTTTTAATTATTTTTTTAAATCTTGTTATTGGACATTAAATCCCTTTAAAGGGATCATTAACTAGAATACTTTGCATTTATTACCTTCACAGCTCGAGAAGGGAATTGTACCGCTGTATCACTGGACTGGAGGTGTGATGTTAAACCTGTCTCTGAGGAATCCTGGCTAAATTATCACCTGAAGGAACCCACTAATGAGAGCGTAGGCTTTTAATGGCGTGGTGTAATCTATGTAGTGCGTTTAGGGCCTTTGGCAAAAGTACTAAATATATAAGACAAGCGTAAGAGCTGAAAGTGGAGCGTGTGGAGACGTCCTGCTTTCAGCTCCGGTCTTCCACATCATCCAGATCATTCCGTCTCTCCTGTCCTTTTTATTTGATCAACACCATTTCCTCCTCGCTTTTACTTTTGCCTTTTCTGTCTCCTGAACCAAAAAGTGACCCCGGGTGTGAGAAAGCCACCATGTCTATAAAAATAAGCGTTATTCGTCATTGTGTAGATTTGTTCTCTGCTCTATATTTAAATGAGATAATTACATTTTTATCTGCTCTTACAGACGGTAGATCACCATCATCGACGTGCACTTCATTTCATCTGCATTATTATTTCCTTCGTTTTTTCTAGTTCGTGTATTATATCTCTGTGCTCTTTCGCTTTCCTTTCACGTCTTCGTTATTTTGTGCTGTTTCAATCTCAGATCTTTATTTCTTTTTCAGCTTATCCACATCCATACTCTGTTCTTTTCCATTTTAACTACAGTTTAACTTCATTTTATCAGCTTTTTCACTTTTGTCTAAGGGTTTTTTTTTTTTTTTTTTTCCATTATCTAGATAATTATTATTTCCTTTTAGGCTATAAGCTGCTTTAGCTTTCCAAACGCTCTGGGATCAGATCAGATCATTACTTGCTTTTGCTTTCGCTTCGTCCAGATATAATGTATTTGATGTTATTGCTGGTACGGTCCTGCCTCGTCCAGCTCAGCTCATCAGTCAGCGCTTTTCTGGTTTAAATTACAAAATCTATCCGATTTCATCCTGATCGTTCTGCTTCCCTGTGCTTTTTCAGCATTTTTTCAGCTCCAGTCTATCAGATACTAGAAAAGCGGACTTAATAAATTATTTCCACAGTGCTTCTACCACTCTAAGAGATGAGACAGATTTAAGAAAAAGCACCGAGGAAGAATTTGTACCAGGGCATGATGGGGAAAAAAAGGGTTGTGGGTGGGACAGGAGAGGAAACAGGAAACATTGGGAGCCTTCAGCAAGTTAAGAAAAGTGAGAGTCTTAGGCGAACACAAGGAGCATGCAGCAAACACACACACACACACACACACACACACACACACATACACACATACACACACATACACACATACACACAGAGAATCGTACACTGTATAGACACACACTTTAACACTTCACACAAACACACACAGAGCCAGAGCAGTGTTATGCAAGCAGTGTAACACACCTTTGTCCTGCGCGCGTCCAGCAGGTGCTGATGGGAAAGATGGAGAGTGTGAAAAGCGTCAGAGCAGAAAATCACACAGTGAGGACAGAGAGAAGCGTGTGTGTGTTTACAGGCCGCACGATATGACCCAAAACATCGCACTGTGATTAAACTGTGTGTTATAATTACAGTGGACAGAATTAAAAGCCGGTAATTATTCTCCTAATTGATCACACACCCGTGTCAGGTGAGCGGACCTCTGTCTTCTGGTCCGTTATGACCTCAAGGTCGGTTGAGCCGAGCCTCGGAATTACGCCGTAGGATTTTTGGCCAGATTTTGCGGTCATCGTAAGACAACAGTTCGGTCGTGAGGTGAGATCGTTGATCTTAGAACGCATCATGTGAGAAATCTGTGATTACAAATCCCACGAGCTATTCTAGGACACTCGTCTAAAATCCACCGATAGGACGACGGCGAACAGCGTGACAAGTAATGGCCTTGAATGGCTTATTTAGCATATTTCAGCCCTCTGACATATCAGTGATCTCTTTTTTATGACATTGTGGAGCTTTCATATAAACAGCAAGTATATAATCATGTGGATTTTTGTCAAATTTAAGAAGCGAACGAATCAAACGTCAATCACCAGACACGTGTCATGTGACAGAAAACCTCTAGCTACAGTCGGGGGAAGGGTGACATTACTTAAAATTGAGGTTTCACTCTTTTTAAGAAATCCTGCAACCCCACAGTGTCTGGACTTTTATATTAAAGTTGTGGAATAAGATTAAAACCAATCAACCTTTTTTTTTTTTTGGGCAAGAGACAAGACACTTTATACATTTATATCTGTTAATGTTATAGTGTGTGACAATGCAGTGTATAATTTGTCCAGCAGGAGGCGACGCAACGTCACACAGCCTCAGTGCAGAGTTCAGATTTGTCCAGCAGGGAGCAGCAGACACACACACTCTCTCACACACACACACTCTCTCACACACACACACACTCTCACACACAAAGAGAGAGAGAGAGAGAGAGAGAGAGAACATAAATAATTTCCAGCTTTTTCAAGGCATCGTTGAAACAGCATTAATTAATATCCCATCGCAACATGACCTCATGACATCATCATCGTCCTGCTTTTGTTTACACAACATGACATAGTTTACCGAGCATTCCCAGGTTCCCATGTTTACAGGCTCCTGTGCATTTTCCCAGGATGCTATACGTGCATATTCTCTCAGGTCAGTTAGCGATCGTCTGCTCCAGTTAGACCTAAGCTCCGCCCCCTGTCACCCTGGGACACCTGTAAATCGCTGTAGTCTCTGATACACCTGTATGCTGAACTTGTACTACACCGAAACCTCTCCGACTCCAGTTAATGAGTTACATATTCTTTATCTGACGAGTTATGAGTGAAAAATCTGAAGCTTGTATTCATATTTCTTAAAAAAAAACGACACACCACTTCATATTAAAAACGCACATGCACCATTTATTTTGCTTATTTATTAAAACTTACTGATCTCTGTTCCTCACAGCGCATCTTCTTTATTTTGCCTTTCATTATTTTTCCCATAACTGCCTCACTGATATTCATATTAAAGCTTAATAGCTTTACGGAATGGTGTAGAGACCTTACACCGTGTATTTCATTTAGTTATTACAAATTAAAGACCTGAGATTTTCATTTGTGTATATTATATGTTTTGGTTGTGAAATGAACAGTCCATTCCAGGAGAATTGCGGGGAAATTGTTGGGTTTCTTACAGTAAATAATAAGATAGTGTGTTCTCTAGTGTCTACATCTGAACGAAAACAGATGAGTGACAGCTTTTCGTATCTACTAAGCGCCTGGTGGTTACAATATTACCATAAAACCCCAAATATATATATTTACAGTATGTGCACAGAAAACCTTGTGAAGCTCCAGAGGCTCGGCCCTCGGTGTCCTCTCGGCTCGTTACGGCCATGACTGCAGCTGATTGATTAAATCTGTTAAAATGACATATTACATCTACATAACAACGACGAACAGGGAAAGATCTCGTTGCCCGTACAACGGTGCCAGCTCTAAGCGATAAGGGTAAAGTGATAAAGTGAGGTGGATGAAGGAGCGTTTTGGAAAGAGTCGAGTCTCATTAGGATGTGGAACGCTGACGGACCGAGAGAGCGACTCCCGGTGAGCCTCTCATCTCCGCATGCTAATTAACTCTGATCTAATCTAACAGAGCTGTGGGGAATCAGCGGCCCTCACTGTGCGCACACACACACGCACACACACACACACAAAGCAGAAAATTAAGGTAAAACGCACACTCATCTGTCACCCCAATCCCCCCCCCCCAACTGAGTTATCAAAAGATTGTATTTCAGTTCACAGTACCTGTCTCTCTCTCTCTCTATATATATATATATATATCTGTCTGTCTTTCAAAATGTCCCTCTCCGTCTCTCTCTGTCCATTTCTCTCTCTCTCTCTCTCGCTCTCTCTCTCGATCAATAGAGTGGAATGAATGGGAGGAAAAAGTCCAATAAAGCCATTTGCATAATTACAGTCCATACGATCACTCCCCAACACACACACACACACACACACACACACACACACACACACAGATGAGTGTGTTGGAGTGTGAACAGGTCGGAGCAGCCCTCAGGAGATGTCACCGGTGATTCAGCAGCTTTAAAGTGTGTATAAAGCAGACCTCCATCACACTGATCCAGCGCTGACGTGGGCCTCGGCGTTTTAGTGACAGTAATGTTTTAGTGATAGCACTACTAATCCCCCCGGAATCTTAAATAAACACCAGCCTATTTAAAGATATTTGGTCCTGATTGCACACACACACACACACACATGCACGCACACACACACGCTGAAATAGAGTGTGTGTGTGTGTGCGTGTGCGTGTGTGTGTGTGCCTGCATGCGTGTGTGTGTGTGTGTGTGCGCATGTGCGTGTGCGCGTGAGGACGCTGCATACATTGTCGGCTCCAGCAGATGCTCTTTGCAGCGGAGTGTGACTCACTGCTGCTGCGCCAAACCGCCCTCGTGCACGGCTCACGCTTTCAATCCATCTGCTCTTCCACGCTTTATCTGTAACGCAAGCTTTCAGACTCGAACTGAATATAAAAAGCAGAATCTCTGTTTTTATCGCTGACGATAAAAATCCATTGATGAGATCAAGGTCAGTCCGGCAGATTCAGTGGTTTGATCAAATACCGAATATCAATAAACCAAATATCGTTGCCTTATGAAGCAAACTGTATCATAGCGTGGTGTATCGTATTGTATCGGTATCGTATTGTATCGGTATCGTATTGTATCGGTATCGTATTGTAAGACTCGTATTGTACGTATCGTATTGTATCGGTATCGTATTGTATCGGTATCGTAATGTATCAGTATCGTAATGTATCGGTATCGTATTGTAAGACTCGTATCGTACGTATCATATTGTATCGGTATCGTATTGTATCGGTATCATGTTGTAAGACTCGTATCGTATTGTAAGACTCGTATCGTATTGTATCAGTATTGTATTGTATCGGTATCATATTGTATCGGTATCGTATTGTAAGACTCATATCGTATTGTATCGGTATCGTATTGTATCGGTATCATATTGTAGCGGTATCGTATTGTAGCGGTATCGTATTGTAAGACTCATATCGTATTGTAAGACTCGTATCGTATTGTATCGGTATCGTATTGTATCGGTATCGTATTGTAAGACTCGTATTGTACGTATCGTATTGTAAGACTCGTATTGTACGTATCGTATTGTATCGGTATCGTATTGTATCGGTATCGTATTGTATCGGTATCGTATTGTAAGACTCGTATTGTACGTATCATATTGTATCGGTATCGTATTGTAGCGGTATCATATTGTAAGACTCGTATCGTATTGTATCAGTATCGTATTGTATCGGTATCGTATTGTATCGGTATCGTATTGTAGCGGTATCGTATTGTAGCGGTATCGTATTGTAAGACTCATATCGTATTGTATCGGTATCGTATTGTATCGGTATCGTATTGTATCGGTATCGTATTGTATCGGTATCGTATTGTAAGACTCGTATCGTATTGTATCGGTATTGTATTGTATCGGTATCGTATTGTAAGACTCATATCGTATTGTATCGGTATCGTATTGTATCGGTATCGTATTGTATCGGTATCGTATTGTAAGACTCGTATTGTACGTATCGTATTGTATCAGTATCGTATTGTAAGACTCGTATTGTATCGGTATCGTATTGTATCGGTATTGTATTGTATCGGTATCGTATTGTAAGACTCATATCATATTGTATCGGTATCGTATTGTATCGGTATCGTATTGTATCGGTATCGTATTGTAAGACTCGTATTGTACGTATCGTATTGTATCGGTATCGTATTGTAAGACTCGTATTGTATCGGTATCGTATTGTATCGGTATCGTATTGTATCGGTATCGTATTGTAAGACTCGTATTGTACGTATCGTATTGTATCGGTATTGTATTGTATCGGTATCGTATTGTAAGACTCATATCGTATTGTATCGGTATCGTATTGTAAGACTCATATCGTATTGTATCGGTATCGTATTGTATCGGTATCGTATTGTATCAGTATCGTATTGTAAGACTCGTATCATATTGTATCGGTATTGTATTGTATCAGTATCGTTTTGTATCGGTATTGTATTGTATCAGTATCGTATTGTAAGACTCGTATCGTATTGTATTGTATCGATATCGTATTGTAAGACTCGTATTGTATTGTATTGTATCGGTATCGTATTGTAAGACTCGTATTGTATTGTATCGGTATTGTATTGTATCGGTATCGTATTGTAAGACTCGTATCGTATTGTATCGGTATTGTATTGTATCAGTATCGTATTGTATCGGTATTGTATTGTATCAGTATCGTATTGTAAGACTCGTATCGTATTGTATTGTATCGGTATCGTATTGTAAGACTCGTATCGTATTGTATCGGTATTGTATTGTATCGGTATCGTACTGTAAGACTCGTATCGTATTGTATCGGTATCGTATTGTAAGACTCGTATCATATTGTATCGGTATTGTATTGTATCAGTATCGTATTGTATCGGTATTGTATTGTATCAGTATCGTATTGTAAGACTCGTATCGTATTGTATTGTATCGATATCGTATTGTAAGACTCGTATCGTATTGTATTGTATCAGTATCGTATTGTAAGACTCGTATCGTATTGTATCAGTATTGTATTGTATCGGTATCGTATTGTAAGACTCGTATCGTATTGTATCGGTATTGTATTGTATCAGTATCGTATTGTATCGGTATTGTATTGTATCAGTATCGTATTGTAAGACTCGTATCGTATTGTATTGTATCGGTATCGTATTGTAAGACTCGTATCGTATTGTATCGGTATTGTATTGTATCGGTATCGTACTGTAAGACTCGTATCGTATTGTATCGGTATCGTATTGTAAGACTCGTATCGTATTGTATCATAGCAGATTCTTCGGTATCGTCAAATATCGGTTTATTGGCTAAAGAATCGAAATCGTACCGTATCATATGGACACCTGAGGTTTACACCCCTACTGAGATATGATGTTACTATTATCATATTATTAGCGTGATAAATTATCTCTCGATACATTTTTCTGAGACATCGTTAGTATTATTAATGATTTTATAACACTGACTCTAATGTTATTCACTTTAACGTGAAGCTGTTTTTTTCACCAATGTTTCTTCTTTCTCTTTTTTATATAAAATAATAAATTTTTGTCAAATAAAATGATCAATTCTTTGTATTTAGTAGAATTTTAAAAAGCAACATAACTGTTTTGCTGATAATAAATAAATAAATGAAAGAAATAAAGAATGAATTACATTAACAGGATTATCAGTAATTGAATGAGTATTCGGTCAGTTTCAGAGAAGGAGGCGTGGCCTCTGTATTCTAGCTAAAATTACTACAACCCCAGTTACACACACTTCAATACATAGATACACACACACACACACACACACACACACACACACACACACACACACACACGTGCATTTACATTTCATTGTGGAGTTCAGTCATCCATCAGCGTTATGAAACAGCAAGACTGAGCTCAGCTTTAACACATGACTCACCGACACACACCCACCCACCCACACACACACACACACACACACACACACACACACACACACATATATAACAGACACACAGAGATATTGCACAATCATCATTTTGAGACGTTCATATGGACCAGTTACACATGTGAATGCTCATCACGTTCACACACACCTACGCGCTTTTACATCATGGGGCGGCTCATCTGTTTGCCCGACGCTGAAGGATGACATGAGGGGGGCTGTTTGTCACTCTTGTCACTTAGTAACTGCTGATCACACGCACACGCACACACACACACACACACACACACACACACAAACACACGCACACACACACACACACACACACACACACACAAACACACTGCATCATCATCATCATCATCATCATCATCATCCACCCACACCAGGAATAAATAAAGCAGTCATCAGAGGTTTATAACGCTTCCTGGTGCTTTTATAAGAGTTTGTACTCTGGAACACACTTCATATGGTGATTATACGTGGGCGCAGGGGGGGGGCAGCTGCCTCCATTAAAACACGCCTCGCCACCCTGAAACTGCCACCCCGAATCATATTTCGGGGAAATCCTGTGCATGTCACACAAATCACATTCATCTCCACGTGCGTAAAATCGGATTATTATGAATTAAAAATTGTTATTATGAATGATAAATTGGATTATTATGGGGGGAAAACAGGAAGCTTGATTACGATCTGACCAGGGACAGGAAGTAGCACAGTTAAAAAAAAAAAAAAAACAAAGTAGGGTTTTGATTTCAGACTAATTAGAAAACTACAGAGTAACACAGTTCTGCGTCATGTGGCGAGACGACGGTGTGAAAGATCCCAGCGGTTTATCATTTACACTGTGACTGGGTTAATGGAGCTCAGGGACGCCTGTGATATTTGCTGTAACCTGTAACGTTCTGCGTGGAAACAGGAAAGCACTGAAATACGGCCTCTCGTGTTTATCTGTGCAAAAACAGGCCAATATTCTTTTAGAATCTCTCAGGGGTGGGAAAAAAAAAATCATTAATTCATTAGCTAACCCACGGGGTGGCGTAACACACTCGGAAGAAAAGCACTATCTACCCTCTTCCGCATACATACTGTACACACACACACACACACGGTTGGCTAGTGTGACAGACCCTACTGCATTCGATTTAGTACGTACTACTCGGCCGCTGATTCAGTACGTACTCATCAGTATCAGTGGTGAGCACGAATACAATCAGGACGTACTATGCGGTGCGGATTCTGACACGCCAGTCCCGTTGCATTATGGGATAGCGCAGTATCCACGGTGTCCAGTGGTTCCATACTGCAGAACCTCAGCGGAAGCAGGAGGTCATCTGGGTATTTCTCACCTACTGATTTATAAACACTGAGAATTCAGACATACTGCTCCTGTGTAGTAGGGATATTCGGACAGGAAGGAGAGAGTATGCCCCTCCCTCCCAGAGAGCGCTTTTGCTCTCTAGACTCCGCGGATAGCTGTGGCATCGTCACGATTCGAACTCGCGATCTCCCTACGACATGGTTAACGTTTTCTCTCTTGCGCCACTCTGCGGTCTCGTGTTTCGGGCGCAAACGTAATAAAATCCCATAAAGGCAACTAGTCAGCTAGTTAAGAACATTGACACAGACTAAGGGAAATAAACGATGAAGGGAAATGGGACGGATGTGTAGCTGTATCATAATCCTCTTCTAATGAAGTCTGTAATGTAGCACGTAATGTTAAAGAATAAAATGTAAAGATTTTACTCACACTTTATTCACGCCTCGGAAATCATCACACACACTGAAGATTTCCCGAATCGTCAAACCGGACAAAGAACGAGTAGACCGTTAAAACCGTTAGATCCTAAAGGGAAAATAGTTTAATGGGGGGAAAAAAAAGCTTTGGGATGATTTAATAAGGAAGTGAAACAGCCACTTGTGATGTTATTATATAAACCAGGGACGTGTGGACGAGACGATTAAACACAACACACACTGTATATTACCAACCAGGCACGTGTTAAACTCTCCAGTGTCTTTATCTGTGTGTGTGTGTGTGTGTGTGTGTGTGTGTGTGTGTGTGTGTGTGTGTGTTTTAAAGTCAAATTAATAAACATGTTTAATATCCTAATATGTGAGATATGAGAATTTAATATCAGCATATGACTAGCGGTAACGTCTGCAGATACACGCTAGGAGCGAACATCAGGGGATCAACGAGAACAAGAGGAACAGTGATTTCTCATTTCTATCTCTCTCTCTCTCTCTCTCTCTCTCTCTCTCTCTCTCTCTCACACACACACACACACACACACACACACACACACACACTGTTGAGTCATTTCTCAGCAGGATGATGCTGCAGATCAATACTAAGACTTGCTCAAATGCAATGGTAGTTAAAGTTCACACACACACACACACACACACACACACACACACACACACACACACACACACACACACACACACACACACACACACACACACACAAACAATTCACAGCCCATTCTTTGAACTACAGACAGAATGGACAGAACAACTGCAATTTCTTTTCTCTTCACTCATTTATCTTTCCTCTCTTTTGTCTCTCTCGCTTCTTCATCATACTTTTTTCCATCACAATAGCACCGTAAACGACGCTGTATGGTACCTTGTGACGTGTGTGTGTGTGTGTGTGTGTGTGTGTGTGTGTGTGTGTGTGTGTGTGTGTGTGTGTGTCAGCAGATTAAACCTCACTGACTGTAACTTATATTAGGACTCAATTTTTTTTAAATAGCTAACATTTTACAGATGTACTTGGAAACCTGCAAAAAAAAAAAAAAAAAAGATTTTTAGAAATGAAAGACCTGACTCCAAACAGATATCACTTTTAATCCTGCAGATACACTAATGGCATGCAGATAAGCGAGATAAGTGTGTGAGCAAAGCCAATTATGTAACACACACTCACAGGAACACACACACACACACACACACACACAGTAATTAAATTAAAGTACAACACTGACTATAAACCTCATTCTCTTTTCTTACAGTTACTTTGTTACAAATGTTGTTATAGTACATAATAATAATAATAATAATAATAATAATAATAATAATAATAACAACAACAACAATATTAATAATAACAATAAATAAGTAATGTTCACTGTTTAATCAATCGTCCAGTTTTAATAAACTTCAGTTAAGTGATGAAAGTCGTGGGTTTATTCGAGCTGTTATAAATTCTGGAGTTAATCACTGTGCGAGCAACAAATTCAGGCCCGAGTCCAAGATCTCCACTAACGGCTGCCCACTTAGACTGACTAATCACCGTCCTGCTGAGAGAGATGGTGTGTGTGTGTGTGTGTGTGTGTGTGTGTGTGTGTGTGTGTGAGTGAGAGAGAGAGAGAACAAGCCATAAAGCAAAGTGCCTTTCATGATCATCGACTGATCGTAAATCTTCCATTGAGGAAAAACTCCAAATAGTTCTCCGACCTTGAGAAAGTAACTTATTACTATTATTATTATTAATATTAATCACTTAAATTAATCAGAATGTCGTTATCTCAACACGTTCTACTTCATTTTGACCTATTTATAAATATTTTGTAATTTGGACTCAAAATAACGATCATTTCTTACTATCTTGAAATTTATCACAAAACTTCTCACAGAACCTTGACTTGAGCTCTTACGTTGAAATTCCATATATATTTTTTTTATATTTAAAATCCAAAACAAAAAAAAAAAATCCAAAGAAACTTTAGTGATAATTAAGTCATAGTTAGAAATACTAAATATGTTTATTTACACGTTGACCCGTCGTCACTTGTTGAGATATTTTTCGCAGCGTTTCCTCACACCTCCATAAACACTGGAGACTTCACACTGTGTAAATTAATCATTTTCACCAAGTTCAGAGAAATGGTGTGTGTGTGTGTGTGTGTGTGTGTGTGTGTGTGTGTGTGTGTGTGTGTGTGTGTGTTTCATTTTCAAGAAATCAGTTGCTGTAATGAGTTCATTAATTATACCGATGTATTATTATTATTATTATTATTATTATTATTATTATTATTAGGGGGCCAAGCACCAAGCACTGAAGGTGTGTAGGCACCCTATTGTTATTCTCCCTTTTCTTCTTCTCCTTGTCTATGGCAGCCCATAAAAGCATCTGGTAAAAAGTTGGGAAATTTGGTACACTGATTGGGGAGGACCTCAGGAACATTCTAACCAAATTTGGGCCAAGTGCTGGCAACGCTCTAGCGCCACCATTGGGTCAAATTTGGAAGTACGTTTATGGTCATAACTTTTGAACCGTGTTAAAGCCAGCCATCCCTGGATCCCCTGGGTCGAGACAGGTTCAACGCAATCTATGGCGTCAATTTCCACCTAATTAGATTTTTAGCCATCTTGGATTTTGTCAAATCTGTTTTCTCGCTACTCCTTCTACAAATTTTGCGTCAGGCGCAAGAATGGCAGTCCCAACTGTACGACAGGGGACAGGAATTTGCACTGTGAGTAATGTATTCGTTTTAATACCCAAATCAAGCTCTAGATTATTCAAGAAGTTGCACGGGCCCTTTAAGGTCACACTCCGAGGTGGACTACGAGGTGAGGCGCATGGATAGAGGTGATGCACTTCAAATATACCACTTCAATCTCCTGAAACCATGGAGAGAGGCGGTTCCTGTGGCTCTGGCAACGGTAGTTCCCATGAGGGAGGAGCTGGGGCTCGGATCAGAAGGCCGGAGACGATGTGGTGCTGCTTTTGGCGGGTAAATGTAGCATAGAGCAATGACGTCAACACACTTCCTACTGTCTAACTGTCTAAATGTCACTCTCACACACACACACACACACACACACACACACACACACACACACACACACACAGACTGACTAAGAGAGACAGGTCCTTATTTTACGAGCTTCTGGTGACCCCCCCCCCCCCCCCCCATCTTTATTCTTTTCATCCTTTCCGTCATTCTCTCTTTCACACTCTTTCTTTCATTCTCTGTTGCCTCTTACTCTTTATTTTGTCTTTTCACTTCATCACTCTCGCTGTATTATTCGCTCTCTCTTTATGCTTTTTCTCTTTCTTTCTTTCACTCTGTCACTTCCACAGTCATCCTTTCTCTTTTGATTTCCTTCTCTTTCTCTCTCCCTCTCTCTGATTCTCCATCACTCAGCTTTATGTCACCAGGGACAGACAGATAAATAGACACCGTGAAGGACATTTTACTCTCTGAACACGCTCAGTCATTACAGAGCTCATAATTACTCAGAGACAGAGAGAGAGAGAGAGAGAGAGAGAGAGAGAGAGAGAGAGAGAGAGAGAGAGAGAGAGAGAGAGAGAGAGAGAGAGAATAAAGTAAGAGGAAAAGAAGGAGAGAGTATAAAGGAAAGAGAATTACAAAGAGAGGAGATGAAAGAGAATAAGATGAGGACAAGATAGACAGAGAGAGGTAGACAAAGGAAGAAGGAGGGAAAATAAAAAGAGATGCAGAAAGAGAGGACAGGCAGAAGACGGAAAGAGTGAGAGGAAAAGGGATAAAAAGAACGATAAAAGAGAAAGGCAAAGAGCGAGAGAAGGAGAGACAGAAAGAATTATGTAAGAGAAAGGGAGAGTTAGAAGGACTGAGAAAAAAGAGAAAGAGAAACAAAAAGAAAGGGGATGTAGATAAAAAGAGAGAGAGAGACAGAAAGATGTAGACAAAGAAAGAATAAAACAAGAGGAAGAAAGAAGAAGAGAAAGAGAGGAGATATAGACAAAAATAGAAATAGAGAGAAAAAGCAAGAAAGAGATAAAGACACGAGAGAGAGAGAGAGAAATAGAAAGGGACAGAAATAGAGAGATAGAGAGGAGGAATAAGAGCGAGCCAGACGGGTGAGAGAGTCTTTCAGACTGCACCGCTGTGTCCTTGACATTCTCCCAGTCATCCGTTTCACACACACACACACACACACACACACACACACACACACACACACACACACACACACACACACACACACACACAAAATGAGAGAGAGTGAGGAAAAGGACAATGTGGCCGTCTGACTCGCTCTACATCACACAGCCTAATGCTCTCCATCGCTCAGTAAGAATCATTCCTGTGTCTAAAAGCAGCTCGCTGTGAATGAGTGATGGACCAGAGAGAGAGAGAGAGAGAGAGAGAGAGTGTGTGTGTGTGTGTGTGTGTGTGTGTGTGTTAGCCGAGGTTAATTATAGCATCTCATTTAGCCTCTGTCTGCGGAGTCAAGCGGACAAGTGCGGCTCATTAACCATCGTCATGGAAATGTGAATATGAAAGTTCGGGGTGCTGAACCTCAGGGCTCGCTGCTGAGACCTCTCAGAGTCACACCACGGAGTGAAGA
>CM042558.1:18862299-18927299 GCA_023630585.1 Cranoglanis bouderius
GACTAAAGCTTTTCTTTGATAGTAAACAACCGTATACAACTGCCGCAATAAAATTCTAACATTTAAACCTAGTGTGCTGGGGGAAAAAAAAGGAAATACATATTTAAAAAACCTGCAAATTCTTAAAGCCAGGAGAGTCTATTTTCATATGAGCCATTAACCACTAATCACAAATAAATTCAATCCTGAACACAGCACCGCCAAAACAGGTGGAAATTAAATTTTTGGGCATTTTTTGTAGGAAATAAGCTAAAGTTAAACCGAGAGGCGTCACTGCAGGAGCTAAAAGGTCACTTGGAGAACATAAATAGCTTAAATGTCTACCTTAACACTGTAACCTCCTGCAGTGAAATTTACATTTCAATCATTTCCTTCCACCGAATCAAATCCTTGCTGTTCACACAGGCTCGATTTTCCCCTCAGCACAATACTGCTTTTTATGCTCCATAATAATATCCATAAAGTAATTAAAATCCAGCAGTTCAGAATGATTTCAGTTCGGCGCTGTTTTAAATCCTCCGTCTCCGTTCTGTAGCTCACCTGCTGATCCTGACACGAAAATCCGTCTTTTATTATCGAGCGGACGTTCATCTCCGTCCTAAACATCTCCATCAGCGCCCCACGGAGACTCTGCTCTTTATTTTCACCTTTCTCTCTGTCTATCTGTCTATCTGTCTCTCATCAGCTCTCGTCTCACTCTACGCCGCTCTGAAGTCGGGGGCGGACGTCCCCAGCTGCGCTCGCCGGAGCAAAGAGAAAGGTAAATTACCCACAATTCAAGGGGCCCTGAAACACTGAACGATGTTCAAGAGACAGAAATCGATGGAGATGTAATTTAGGTCAGGTTTACTCCTGAAAGACGTCCCCTTTCTGTTAAACGTGTCCAGTTTTTGCTTTGGAACATTATCATCGGTGCTATGAAGAATAGAAGCTTATAGTTACCAGATTAGAGTCGTGGAAACCGTACGACTAACTCATCACACACTAAATAAGCGAACGCGTAGACACCCAACACATCTTGGAGAATATGAGGGTGAGAAACACGCTGTGAACTTTTCGTTTTTGGATGAATTGTTCCTTTAAATTCACACTGCACAGACGCTGGAACACAGACGCTCGTGATGTCACGTCTCTGCACGCTGTTTATTATCTGTCCTCCGACAGAAATTGATTAATCGGCACAGATAACTGATCACTGGAACTATCGGTTAGTTATCGATTTTCCTAGTCGCGTCCGTTGCGGGAGCGGCTGAGAAGGGTCCGCCGTCATTATACGGTACGAGAGCGGCCTCTAGAGGCGAGATAAAAACTGACAAATTTTGTTGTGTTATTCGAAGTGTTTTTTATTCATTTTGGATGTCTCTATTTTTATTTGCTATTTGAAGTTTTTTTTTATTTCAGTTTGGATGTATATCTTTTATATACTTTAATAATTATTAACAGTTAATATATATTTATATATATATATATATATATATATATATATATATATATATATATATATATATATATATATATATATATATTTATTTCATTTTTAAAAAGTACAGTACATTTTCATGGTACAGTCAGTACTGTTTATTTTTGTAATAAAGTTCAGCAATATTTTACTTTGAGTGTCATGTTTTCATTCAGTATCGATTTTAAAAACGATCAGTTTAATTAAACTAACAGATTAATCGGTTAATGGCAGGTAGGTACCAGCTCAACTTAGTTATCGGTATCTGTAAAATCCACTATCGGTCCACCTGTACCACAGAACACAACCGCCCTGTCAAGGTCAGTCATAATTTCAACAACATGTTGGAGAGGCGTAACGATTTATTCACTTTATACCATAGACTTTACGGTATTATCACGACTCACGTCTCTTTCTGCTTCAAATAACTACGTCAAAAAATGTGATCACATTAAACAGCACTGATAAGAATGTCCTGTGATGTGTGAATCTGGGATTTAAAACCTGCCCAGACATCACAATTCCTGAAAGATTGTTCAACATTTATCAATTATTCATGACTGGTCTGATCTATGGAACTCAAACTCTCTCTCTCTCTCTCTCTCTCTCTCTCTCTCTCTCTCTCTATCTATAGCAAAATCTCAGTCTTAAAGATTTCTTTGTATTCTAAATAAATCTGTCATTGTATACACTTTTATGAGATAACACACGTGCAGTAATGTAACAGAATGTATGTATATTTATGTAAATGAATCATTCTGTGCATTAAACAGCTCTCAGATGCAAAGAAGACATACGCTCTTTATACATGTACATAAGCCTATATAGAGACATCCGACACCAGTGAGGGCCTTGGATCTCCATCAATGTCCATTTCCATTAATTGCAGACAGGAAACACACACACACACACACACACATACACACACAGAGCTCCCCTCCCCATCTAGACCACCATCCAGACCCATCAGTCCGTGTCACTGTGACTGAATGAAGCTTCCGGCAGATTTAAAGAACCCACGTGACGTCACTGAAATAATGTAAAGGGTCGTCGTTTAAGTCGTTTAACTCCATTTCCGTTTCTATTCACAGGCTGTATTTCTACAACCGTCAAATAAAGATCACCTGATGCGGTTCACACACACACACACACACACACACACACACACACACACACACACACACCTAGGGCACACAGATGATGTATATGTTGTATAGGGTGAATAAACGGAATACACACATGAGAGCGCGCTGATGTGGATTACAGACGGATAAAATCGCGCGAGCCTCAGACTGAAATATTCCACACGGGTCCCATAACCCTACATCCGGATCATGTAGAGCGGAAGCAGCCGAAAGCGCTGATTTTCTGCAAATATATAATATTTTTAAAAAAATAAAATTAAAAAAAATACAACAACAACAACAAACAAACAAAAAAAAAAACACATCATCATAAACGTATCGAATCGCCATGACTGAGCACCGCGGAGCGCGCGTGCAGCATCCAGGATGACCGCTCCGGCATGCTCGAGACGAGTCCCGCAAGGAGGAAGGGGACAAAGGACCGGGGAAGAGAAATCTGGGGATGAGAAAGGATCTCCTGTTTTACCTGCTATAACACCGGCGGCTTGGTCTCCATCGGCGCGCGCTCATCCGTCAGCGTCGCCTCGCGTCTCCGTCCGCTCCGGTCTCGCGCTGTCACTGGGCCGCGGGGACGCGCGCGCGTGCGTGTCTCAAGAAGGCGCGGGGGAGAGAAGGTGGGGGTGTTTCTGTTTTAACCGGGACCGCCTCTAACGGGAACGCCCCGCCCTATATCACATGAACGTACGCTATGCTAGATTCTGCAAAAAAAAAAAAAAAATGCATAAAGCGTAAACTCCTCTGACCTGAAGAAGTCGGAAAACTTCAAGCTACAGCTTTACCTCTGACTGTTACAGAGCACTGACACTGGAGACTCCTTCCATAAATGCTAATTAAATAGACACCTTCTCACAGATTATATTGAGATGTCACACACACACACACACACACACACACACACACACACAC
The DNA here is from genome assembly GCA_023630585.1 of Cranoglanis bouderius. NCBI lineage: Eukaryota > Metazoa > Chordata > Actinopteri > Siluriformes > Cranoglanididae > Cranoglanis > Cranoglanis bouderius. The sequence goes on from CM042558.1 coordinate 18,865,810, forward strand.
ACACACACACACACACACACACACACACACACACTTTGCAATCACAGGGTGGGGAAACAAGAGTGTTTAACTAAATAGACCAGCTAGTGAGGGGTAACAAGTAATAACTGATACTAATTAACTACCATGGCAAGAGGTTAACAGGAACAGGAAACCATGACCATATAAGGAAAGTTATAACCATGTTTGCATTTGTCTGCAGAGCTCAGCCATTTAATTTTACAAAAATATATGCTGTATTTGGGTTTGAGTCACGTTTACGTTCAGTCACACGAACACTTACATCACCATGCTGAGTTTAAAGGTGTAAATCGGTGATACACACCGTTACGTAAATCGGTGATACACACCGTGCTGTTATGAGTGTGTTTGGTGTTTTTTTCTTCTTCATGTGTGAAAAGCTCCTGCTTTCAGGTGCATGACAGTTCTACGGTTCTGACATCCGCTCACCGAGTCATGCTGTGTCACCATGCACGTGTGTGTTACTGTACATCAGCCATCATGGCCGCAGAGGTGTGTGTGTGTGTGTGTGTGTGTGTGTGTGTGTGGAGTGTGATGGAAGGAGAGTCATGCTGAAAGAGGATGATGGTGGTATGGACGGGGAGTTGGGATTCTGTGGAGCGTGACAGACTGTCAGACTGTGTGGAGGAGCAGGCGGCCTCAGGGAGACATGCCTCAGAGATTTTAAAATACACACACACACACACACACACACACACACACACACACACACACACACACACACATGCCTGTGGAATAGTACATGGACATGCATGCATATAGACACACATTTTTGTTTTATTAAAAATTTATTTATTTCATTTTTTATTTATTTATATATATATATATATATATATATATATATATATATATATATAAAATGAAATAAATACATTTTAGATACCCAAAAATGTGTCTATATGCATGCATGAGGGCAGAAGCACAGAATGAAAGAGAAAAAAAAGAGAGAAAGGTAGAGGAGGAATCTGAGGAGGAAATCTGTTAAACCATTTCCACGGAGTGTGTGATGAAGCGAAGCTGCTGATTGGTCACTTGTTATAACGCCCCTCATGACATCATCGGCCGGCAGTTCCATCATCGGTGTGTTTTAATGGGAGAGTTTCACACTTTAACTTCCTGTAACAATTTAAACAGTGTGAAGTTTAATATAAACGAACACAAAAATTCCACTACGTCCATTGAATCTGCATCCGATGACTTTTTCAATTGCTACGACACAGCGGTACACTGATGGTAATGCTAACGCTAATGCTAATGCTAATCAGGCGCTCTATTCTGTCTCTAAGTGAGTCAGTATGCACATTTTATTCATAAAGAACGATTTAAACAACAGGAGCTGACCGAAGTGCCGTGCATATTAAAGAGCAAAAAGCAAGTCAGATGATGCGAGCTATGTGCAAAATGCAAAAGCGACAACGTGGCTAAGCACGAGCGTCTCACTGAGCACGATCAAATATTGGTGCTCAAAACCTTATAAGCTCCGCCCACGTCTCAGTTAGTGTCTGATATTGTTTGTACACTTTGTTGGCCACAGTCTTCAGAATCCTGCAGTTTGGTTCTCCGTATTTGTAGATATACAGCACTACTGTACACCGGTTTCAGCCAGAGTTTTTCATTTATATAATGAATACAGTGAGGGCCTCCAGCTGACCCCAGATCACCCCATACACCAGCTGCTCAGGTCATTCATGCTTCCAGTTATGGGGGAAAAAACAGCCAGAGTTTAATTAGCTAAGCGCAATGTATTGATTGCAGTGACTGAGGGAATGAAGCTGGAGCCAAATGGAAGATTCATCATGGCTGCTCTCGACTTTATGGACTGCTGTGGAGTAAAACGTCTCACTGCAGACATCTAGTGGTTCACTGTGGAACATTCCGGTGTTTCTGTATCTGGACCTGTCAGTCTCACTGGAGGAGGCGTGGCCTATGTACCTGTCAGTCTCAGTGGAAGAGGCGTGGCCTAGAGAATATCCTGAGCGTACTCCAGTTTGTCGGAAACACAACGATTGGTCAGAAGGTGTTGGTTAATTTTCTGTAACAGCAGCTCTGACTATAAATCACAGGTTTATATTAATGCGCTGGCTCTAATACGTCATCGTTTCTACAGTAACAGTTTGTTCACTTGTGTAATCGTTGGCATGGTGAAGCTTTCTGTAAGGAAGGAGTCTCCAGTGTCAGCGCTTTGTAACAGCCAGACGTAGAGCTGTAACTTTTACGACATCTTCAGGACAGAGGAGTTTACGCTTCTTTGCGGTTTGTCGCTAACGCGCGTAACAAGCTGCGTGTTTTTTTTGTATTATTAACCTCAAGTGAGAGAATAAAGAGAGGCTGGTGAGGGTACGACTGTTTATAGCTGCTATAACGTAAGCGAGAACAGGGACTGACTTGTTACGCAGACGTAACTGTGAGCAGATCGAATGTATGACGCCGTTCTTTAATTAATTAAAAGTTGTAATCATTGGCCCGTTGCTGTGGTATAAGAGGAATAAAACACTACGGCTTCAGGGTGTTAACAGTGTTTCCACACCACCTTGTCGTTGATTGTTTTCCCATAATAGCACAAAAAAAAGCGTTTTGTTCCGTACTTGTTTTGTCTTTGGCACCAGTGAAGGTGTTTGAATACTTTCGGTGATGGATTATAAGGCAAAAAAAAAAAACTATTCCAAAGTAAAAACATTTATTTCTCATGTTTCTCTTTATTCTGTTCCAGTTTTGAAACGAATTGCAGGTCCATTATTTTTCATAATCACATTACATGACATGATGCACCAGTGTGTACTCTATCTCTGAACAGGAATACATTGAAAAGAACACAAAGTTTCACAATGGATACCGGACCCACACTCGGTCCATCGCACTTACGACGCTGAGTGAAACTTGTTGAATGTTCTTCTTCTTATTATTTTTTTTTTTTTTCCATTCATTTTATTTATATTTTATTACTTTTTTTCCGATCCAATTGGAGTCGTGTCGTGTGGAAATAGTCACATGCCTACTTTAGTATCTTCCAATACAGTTAGTAACAACAGAAGTCAAGATAACTTTTTGCCACTTTTGATATTCATCATCTTTTTTTTTTTGTTGTTGTTGTTGCTGTTGTTTTCTTTTTTTTTTCTCTTCTTTTTTTTACACAATATGGAGATTCTACACAGAGCAGTTTTTTTTTTTCACTGTTTCAATATCAACAGTCATTGAGAGCCAGCCACAGATACGATGCTTGATTTTGTCATAATAATAATAATAATAACAATAATAATCATAATCATAATAACAATCATCATCATCATCATCATCATCATCCTTTTTATACACAAAAAGCACAAAAGGTTGGCAGCGAGGCCGGCGTGAGGATGCACAAGATGGCCGTCCTTTACACTCATGATACTTAAATGCTGTACAAAATCGTGTGTATTTACAGTGTGTGTGTGTGTGTGTGTGTGTGTGTGTGTCATGCATGTTTATCTCTCACCGTGTTCAGTTTTGTGTGACAAAGCGCTCTGGCTCATGCACTCGTTATGGAATATCTCCATGGTAACGATGATGTAAAACATTCCCATCATTCTGACTACGATTACTCAAAAAAATAAAAATGAATGATTTTCAAAGCTCCGTCCCAAACGCATCCTGGTTATCTACGTAGTGCACTTTACACTTTACAATTACAAGCCTTTTGTCTAGCGTATGCGTCCCAATTTCCTCTCTTTTCCCCTAGGTAGTGCACACTAGCCAGCTGAAAAAAAACTCCTACATGAGGAGTTGGGAGGCGTTCGCTATTGAGCCCGTGTGTTTTCAATGCTAATATGGTTATAAATGCCTTTTGTAGTGCACTGCAAATCTAGAAAGGAACGAGGAGATATCTGGGATTGCAGATATGATGTACAGGCTCAATCTTAAATGCCTGAATGTAGTGCATTAGGGTTTTTATAATCAGTCTAGTGTCCATTACGAAGATTTTTGAATTTTGTAATTGAAGGTATTGTAGCCGTGAGAAGATGAGATTCAGGCTCAGTCCCAAAAGCCTCCTTATTCCCTACAATAGGTGATTGTATAATGTACAAACTACAGTCTAGTGCTAAACAGGGATTTTAGTGTACGACTGCCCTGAAGATCTGACACAAGGGCTCAATCCCAGATCTCCTACTCTTTCATAAGTAGTGCACTAGGGATTTAGCTAGCATACTCTTCTCTACTCCCTACAAAGTGTACTCAGGCTTTCAGTGTCAAATACTGCGTCTTTTGGGATTCAGTAATAACAGGATTGAGGAATCAACAAACAGGTTCAAAGCGTTACACCTCCACACTCCCTATGCAGTGCACTACAGCTTCCACATCCTGGATATCTCTGTAATCAATGATTAACCCACTAAACCCTGCACTGATTGGATAACAGAAGAAAGATGGCGGAGTTTTAACGTATGACGTATAACGTGTGTTTATGTGTGAAGGCAGTCTGATGTTCGGAGACGTCATAATGAGCGCACGAGCGAAGCGGGTTGCCAGATCACAGCGGAAAAAGCGGACGGGAGGAGTTTACTACGCACGAGCAGGCAGAACGCAGAACCATGCTTCAAGCAACAAGATGGTGGACGTCCAAGACAGACTAACCCTTTGGCAACAGAGTCCCCAAAAAAAAAAAAAAAAACAGGGGCGATAATTAACATGCGACTAAATAAAAAAAAAAATACATATATATATATATATATATTTTATATATATATATATATATATATATATATATATATATATATATATATATAGAACATTCAAAAATTTCAATAATAATAATAATCTCAATACATACAAGAAGATAAATACAAACGAGTTCATAACTGGGTGACGTGACGTGACGTGACGTGACGTGACGTGACGTTGGCATGGAAATGCGGCAACGACGATCGGAATGGATCATTGCATAGAGAATCTGAAATGGAAATTCAAGACGGCGGTTTTGGTTTTGATTATATGTGTGTGTGTGTGTGTGTGTGTGTGTGTGTGTGTGTGTGAGGGGAAGTGTTCAGAGCTTACAGACGATCCACCGACACGCTTCGTGATTTAAATAATCAAGGGACTCGATTGATTTCGACGAGAAAATCATTGTGCTCTATTACAATGTGCATGCTATTGCTCTGAGGAAATCAACCTCCAAATAATAAAACCATAATAAATTAACAATTCATAGTTAAGGATACACACCAAAAAACAAACAAAACAAAAAAAAACAACAACAATGCAGTATAAATAAACAAATTACAAACACGTATAAATAAAAATCCATAAATACTCCAGTGATTTACAATATCGCTCCATAAAGACGCGTCTCTGTACAGTAGAATACAGCTGTGCAAAACAATAAACGGATGATTCTTTAAAAAAAAAAAAACAACAAAAAAACAATCATGAGGTATGTGAAAAAAAATGGATAAGGCTCTTAATCGTAAAGGAAATCAGGCCAACAAAATATGAAATGAAAAAGAAATGAAAGAAAATAAAATAATAATAATAAGATCGGGGGGGTTCTGTGTGCGATCGACTAGCGATGGCGCGATCATGGCTGAGAGGGCGAGGGGAACGCTGTGATGTCAGAGCTGAACTCTGAGCTCGTCACACCGCCATCACCTCCCCTTCCTCCTCATCTTCCTTGGAGATCATGAGAAGATGTGAGTGTTTATGGGTTTATATATAAGACATCTACTTCCATGCGTGCAGTCGCATGTACGACACTTTACACGATTGCATTCGAGTGCACATAACAAACAGATCACGGAAAGAAAGACAAAAAAAAAAAACGAACAAACAAACAAATAAACATTCAAAGAGAAGGTCAATCATCGCCTTAGTGGAAATGTCCGCTCGGTGGGAGAACGATCAGTCTCAGAAAGTCTCGGGTTCAGGATTGGGACTGGAAAAAAGCTTCAGGAACTGCTTCTGTCATCACTAATGTGTGTGTGTGTGTGTGTGTGTGTGTGTGTGAGAGATAGAGAGAGACACAGACACAGAGAGAGAGGAGGACACCTGAGCACAGATTTACAGAGTGATTAGGTAAAAGTGAATATTCTGGAGACATCTCCATAATCCATGCGCTGTGGAGTGAAGCGTCTCATCTGAGACGATGGTGGGGCTCGGGCCGAGCTGTCGGACAGGACGCTCAGAGACGAACGCCCTGTGGATCCCTTCATTCCCTTTTTCCAGGCAAGATCATCATCCACCTGAAGGTAAAAGAGGAACAAAATATCGTAACCTGTATGGTAGGAGTCGACATGTTTCGTTTGTGAACGATTCAGTCTTTTTTCAAATGATTCGCTAAGGTGAATGAATCACCGAGTCATTTATTTCATTCAACGTTGAAACCAAAGCACTACGCATATCCAACAGCAGACTTCATGACTATCAAACTCAGGTTTTACGTAAGGTTTCTATGTTTATATGTTTATCACTACGTGAGTTGCGTCGTATTTGCAACTGTACGTGTCCCGAACCTGATGCTTGAACTTGAGTCAGTGAAAAGGTGAATCGTATCGGTCATGACTGAGATTCATTCCTCTCTAAATCAGAGTTTCTCATCGGTGTTTGAGTTACTGAGTCCTGTTTGGGTTCATTTTAGGTCAGAGGTGGAGATTTTAAAGTATTTTCATCCATGGAAAAGTAGTGTGTGTTGGGCTGGATGTGAAAAAGTAATTATTCTAAACACAGACATTATTATAAAATAGCACAAAATAGCAATTATTATTAGTTCGTTTTTTTTTTTTTTTACACAATTCAATCTATTTGTTGTCCACCTTCAAAGGTGGAATGATCAGGACGCACATTTGCAAACCATGCAGCTAACAAATTGGTGAACATACAGGTGAACATACAGGTGAACATACAGGTGAACATACAGGTGAACATACAGGTGAATCTGTGTCGTCGTCACTGAATCACTGAAGAGAATAAATATTAAGCTTGTTTGGCCTTGATGTTAATTATAAAAACCTGCATTACCCTTCTCGAACACTAGAGGGCAGGAGGGTAGAATCTATCACCAAGCAGCACAGATTATAGAGATACACAAGGGAGGTGCTGATATATTCTACACCAATATATCATAAATAAATCGCCTACATTTGTAGAATATTAAGAACCAGTTATCTAGGAGAAATAAATATCTCATTCTGTGAATTACAACAGTTTATCCACAATCATAAGCAAACCCGCAGCATCGGTGTCTCTCCAGGGTGTAAGCGCGAAGCCGTTAGCAGCATCAAACCACAACCTCTATTATGATCTCAGCGCCTTAACCACGCCCCCTGCACAGGCAGAGCGCAGCCGGGATTGGCCGGTAATCCGCGGGCTGAGACGGATTGGTGGCAGCGTTAAGAGTGCCTGAGCCTACTTTATCCCTCGATCTGCTCTCCTGATCCACACACACACACACACACACACACACCTCAAACGTCGCATGACGCCATGAGAAAAGCAACAGTGCAGCAAGGATCAGTTTCTGTGAAGTGTCATTTTTTTTTAAGTTCAAAAAAGTTCAGAATCGCCCCCCGACGTATTAAAGCGAATTCGTAGTTCTGGTTCTGATATCCACCCACTCGTCACTGAGAACCCAACCGTGCTATCAATGAACTCTAACCTCAAGCCGATGTCTAACCCCAAAACCCCGGACACAACCCCACAGCCCTCACCGGCTGAACCACACCTCCGGAAGCCGGGAACGACAGGTCAAATCCTACTGAGCTACCGTGCCTGGGGTCAGCAGTGACCTTTGACCTCTGAACAGTGAGTAGACGAAGAGAGAGAACTACAACCAGCTGAACCGGATAGAGCCTGTGGAGGTTATTGTTTTAAATAAGGCGTGGCCATGAGATTGGGCACACTGAGGCCACAAACTAAGTATCTCATGGTCACGAATTATTATCTTGTCACCACGAACTGTGTAACAACAATATGTTGCAGAAAATCGCACTTAATACATGACCTCCAGTTAATTATTTGGCGGAACAAAGTCTATTCGCTGGGACTGTGATACATTCATGGTGCAATGCCAGTGACTCCGGTACGTCTCCAAGTGTTTTATTCCTCTCATAAAACAGCAGTTTGCCAACAATTACAATTTTTCATTTATTAATGAACAACATGACATGCTTTTTATCCATTTTTATTCTTACAGAAAACTTCACCATATCAACAATTTCAAACATTTTTAAATCCGTTTATGTGGAGCGTCTGCCGTATGAGTCCCCGTGAATGAGCTGTTACTATAGAAATGATAACGTATTATAATTAGAAAGGTATACCTGTGATTTGCAGCTGCACTACTGTCAGAGCTGCTGTTATAGACAATAAATCAACACCTTCTGACCAATAGAGAAAAAAAAAACAACAAAAAAAAACCCAACACTGTCACTTTAGCAGCTTTGTAGAACTGTCCTACTGTTAAGGACAAAACATATGAAGCAAGACACAACAATTCATCGTGGCTTGTGGTGTAAAATGAAGCAGCCTTTAAATCTGTGGTCACCAAGCCTCTTCCTTGAGATCCACCTTCCTGTAGGTATCATCTCCAACACAAATCTATACAAACACACCTGTTTTAGTTGATCAAGAACGTCTTAAGGCAATGATCAGATGGTCAGGTGGGCACCAATGAGCTAAAGTCTTCAGGAAGGTAGATCTCCAGGAACAGGGCTGGTGACCACTGCTTTAAATCATACGGAGGAAGTTTATACACATTAATATAAGAATCATACTGTCTTCTACTGAAAGAATTAGTTCATAATGTCACTGTAGATTATCACTGTACGTCTGTTAGTACGTCTTCTTAGCTCTGTACGGCACAAACTCCATTCATCACGTGCACCAGATTTAGTTTAATATAGTCGGTTTTTCACATCACTAATTTAAAAAATAAACTTTTTTCAAGTTTGTTGAAAGTTGCTGAAAGAAATTAATTCAACATTTCACACCTCGACATTAAAATCTGATATATGTCCCTTTTTATCACACTGAGGTAGAAAGATTTCAGGTCAAACACTCAGGTCTGGGCTTGTTTTGGGTTTTCTGTTCTGTTTCTAATCAAATAATGGCTCAGGTTTCATACGGTGTTCACGTAACTGTGAAATCCAAGCAATACATATAGACTCATCCGGAGTAGTATATGTCCGCTACTCTCCAGAAGAAAAAAAAAACAGTGTTTATGAATCGGATTAAGTCTCATTCTTTTATTCCCTCTCATCTCATTTCTCTTTATTATGAGTCACAGCAAGCAAAAGAGAAAAAAAAAAGCTTGAATGAACATCTGTGGGAGATTCAGATCTTTCCAGACATCATAAACTATACAGATAAAGACGTCATCGGCGTCAAGTTTGCGTGTGGGCGTGCTTAAAATAAGTACTGACGTACTGATGTTCCTTTATGTCTGAATAATTGTTCTACTTGATTTAGTGTATGTGTCATCCACTTTATGGCTGTTTGGGGGGGTTGTTGTTGTTTTTTTTTCACCAAAACAATGTTTCATGATATTTATGGTAATGAATGAAAACAACATTGACATGTCATGTCAATCATTTTTCAAATTTGTCATCGTGATGTATTTCATTTTCCTTTATAAACTTTATAAACCACAATAACTAGACTGAAAACAAATTAAATAAGATACACATACACTATATGGCCACTATATGCGATGGCACCCCTGACCATCGCACCCATATGTGGGTGTTATATAATGTTTTTGTATGCTGTATCATTACAATTTTCCCTTCACTGGAATTAAGAGGCCCAAACCTGTTCCAGCATGTCAATTCCCCTGTGCAACAAAAGTGAGCTCCAAGGTTGGAGTGGAAGAACTTGAGTCTCATCCCCACTGAACACCTTCGGGATGAACAGACCTCCTAACCCAACAATCAGTGCCTGACCTCAGTAATGCTCCTGTGGCTGAATGAAGACAAATTCCCACAGCCACGTGCCAAAATATAGTGGAAAGCCTTCCCAGAAGAGTGGAGTTTATTATAACTGCAAAGGGGGATTAAATCTGGAACGAGATGTTCAGCAAGCGCATATGGCTGTGATGGACAGATGTGCAACTTTAGGCCATATAGTGCATTTAGTCAGATAAAGCCTCATTTGCATAAATAAATGACAATTTGAAAAATTTGAAAAAAAAAATCTTCAGATATATATATACATGTAAGAATATCAGCAATCAGATTCAGTGTGATATCTAATGTGTTTTTTTAATACCCTATTCACGTGCAGTGTCTTGCATAGCTCATCTAATATTCAGTGTACAAATATCATACTGGTGTCACAAAAAAATTCAACATTGAGGTTTTCTTCTTTGCAGAGGCTCAAACCGAATAATGGAGCATGAAATCAAAACTCACCGGTTCTGAGGTGTCCTCCATCCACAGATTAATGGGTAAGATGGCAGAAACAGTTTCCAATTTTTTTTCCCAGTAACAGTCCTCTGCTCAGCCACAACGAACCTTGAAGAGCAACAGGGCAAATACTTGTTAATAAATGAACAGGTCAGCCAAAAAAGTATAGAAATGTGTTCAGTGATGTGGTTTCTGACCCTGTATAACACACTCTTATCTTTAAACAGGTCGGAAAGCAGCCATAGCTCCAAGCATTTTTTCCCCCTTGGCATACAGTTTGGTGTCACTGCACACCAGTATCAGACTCAAGTAAGAGCTGTGGCCTAAAGTCTGAAGGCCTAGCTGTCTGTTAGAAGCCACTGAGATGAGATTCACATTTTATTTAATCTTTGATTTTTTTTTCAGTATAGAGCCAAACGATGTCTTTTGAGGAGACTTGTGTGAAGACTGGTAGCTCTGGTACACTTACCAAAATGTTTTGGAGGATTAACTACAGTATATTTAGAATAAGGTGAGCATTAAGTACTTTTCAGTTAATTTTTTTTTTCACCGAAATGTACCTTCAAGTAAACACTCATTCGCAAAATAAATCTAAAAACTGTCATGACAAAACACTCACCCTCCAGTTAGCAGCTCACCAAAACGATGTAAACTTCTTGCCGATAGCAGACACGGCTGTAAAACACATCAGAAATAAAGCAGAGAAATTAAGGAGACCAAGATTTAAAGGAATATGTTAAACAATAGATTTTCTTAATTCTTTTGTCTTTTCAGGAAGACGAGATGGTTCAGTGAGACAATAAACATGACATTCCGCCACAGATATATGATAATTCTCTGTATCTGACACGATCTCTGAGTTCCTCCAGTCCTGCCTGCCTAGACTAAGTTCTTGTTGTCATACCGTCTCCTAGTTTTCCTGCTTGCTCAGCGGCGCCGCCCGGCAGGATTTTGCTGAAAACGTTTTCACTCTCCGTGGGCTGCTGTGTTGGCTGGGCTGCGCTGCCTATTCCACCTGGCCGGGGAGCTGCTTTTGACCCTGTGAGGGGTAACAAACACAGCAGCTTTTAGAAATATGGAAGGTTAAAAATGTTTCCTTAATTCGCATTATAAAATACAAAAAATGGCTTCGCAGCTACTTTTCTCCTCAAATAAAACATATCTTCATGTTGTGAGAATGCTGTTTCTAGGCAGCTTGTAAATTTGGACTCACCAATGGCTGTGGCTGGGGTCACAGGGGCTTTAGCAGGCTGGGGTGCAGCTTTAGATCCAATAGCAACTGCTGGAGTTGGTGCAGCAGGAGCAGGGTCAGATTTCATCTGTCCTCCCTGTTCAAAAGATTAGAAAATTAAGACAATGTACTGCTATTAGTTAACTCTAGATTTGGCTCTTGATTCTTGTTCTATATTGCTCGCAAAACAGATCAGTGAAACATTAGCTGTATGATTCATGTTACCTGCCTCAGGTAATAGTTATTAGATTTCACTGCATTTCTTTCATAAGTATTTAATTGTTAGGGTTAAGCTTCAGGGTCATACTATTTTGGTTTAATCTCTACTCACCGCAGCAGTAGTCGGCTGAGCTGTGGTTGCTCCTGTAGCCAGCGGTTGTCCTGATGCTGGAGTCTGGCCTGGCTTAGCTTGTTGCTGAGCGGCCCCAGCTCCAATACCAGAAGCCACAGCTGTGGGCTGAGTAACACCTGCTGTGGTTGTTGCTGGCTGTTGTCCAGGCTGCGGTTGTGACTGCTGCTGCTGGGTACGAGGTTGCTGGCTGGTCTGTTGCCCCTGCTGCCCAGTTTCAGGCTGCTGAGATCCAGGCTGCCTGCCAGTTGTTGGCTGTGTTGTCAACCTTTGCTGTCCTTGCTGTGGCGGTTGCTGTTGACCTACAGAACCTTGTTGCTGCTGTTGTTGCGGCTGCTGTTGCTGTTGCTGTTGCTTGGACGAAGGAGATTCTTGCCGCCTGGAAGTGCCAGACTGCCTTTGCCCCCGCTGACCACTAGAGCTATGATGGTGTCCTGATGCAGGGTCACGGGAGTACTCACCGGAGTCCCGGTACCCTGCCTGTGAAGATCGGGGTTCTGAGGATCTTTTATGCGAAGAGGATGAAGTGCTGCGCCCTTCAGAGCGAGCTGATGGGTCCTTAGGATGTGATCTTGAAGAACGGGAGGCTCTAGACTCTTCAGAGGAATGTCGGGACGATGAGTGACGTCCTGAGCTGCTAACATGATGCCGGTGTTCTCGGGATGAGGTGGAAGAGGAATGCCGTTGGTGGCTGTATTCATCTTGTGGCCACAAGTCTTCCTCTGGGGGTTCATCATAATCATGGTAGGTGTGCTTGACATGGCTTCTCTTACCTGAAGAGGGGTGGCTTCCACTCCCGTGATGTCTGGAACGATCAGAAGTGGCCTCCCGTGGTTTTTCAAACCAGTCTGTTTCCTCCTGTCCTAAATGATATGCTTTTTTAGGGAACCAAAACAAAAATCAAATGTCAATGCCAGTGTAGAGGAAGAAGAGAAAAAACTGCAGATTGAAGTCATGCAGAAGGAGTTAGAAATCCTCAAGCATGCAAGATCTCCAATAAAACAGAAGAGAAATTGACTAAAAAAAATAAAAGTTTAAAATGTCCAAGTCCACGAGAAAATGGGAAAACCAGTAAAAAAAAAAAAAAAAAAAAAAATAGCATGCATATCACAAAAAACTAAGGTACAGACAGCTTAACATATACTTAGGAGCAACATGCAAACAAGTAGGCATATATGGTTTTCTGCAATTACAAGAACATTAACATAAAAAGCAGACACAATGCATCCACTCTGCTCTCCAGGAGTGATCACTGGCATGCAGTCTCTTGGTTGGTGAGATGCACTTTTAATAGGCAGGCATGATTCAGCACCAGTTACCTTCGCTGTCCGAAACAGCACAGTGCATATCATCCACTAGGTATGGGTCATCTGGCTTGTAGGCATGGCTCTTAGGCATATCCCTTATGTGATGATCCTGAACATCAGGAAGGGAATGGCTGGAGCCATACTGGTTTCTAACATCATGTGGGTCTGAGACACGTCCCATACCCACAGGTTTCCCCACTGGGCTCAGTGGACTCTCTTCCTCTGAGTTCTGAGTACGCATGTTGGAACGTCCACTGCGGCTATGGGTACCCCTTTGAGATCGCTCCATGGCGTCTCTCTCATATGATTTACTTCTGTGCCCTCCTGAGTCTCTGGAGGTGATCTTATCCATGCCATAGCCTGTGGACCTTGACCTTCCAGAGCTGTACATACGATCATCTTCCTCCAAGCCTTCTCTCGAGCCATAGTACTTCTGTTGATCATAGACATTCTTTTTTACCCCTGATCTAGAAACCATGGTACAGCTTCCACCTGATGGTGTTGTCATTGTGTAGGAGGCCAAGTCAGATTCTACGTCTCGTGCCTCTTCAATAGGGGAGAATTTGGAAATCTTCTGCTCCATGCCTTGCTTCCTGTGCTTACTACGCTTGGAGGACACGGCAGCTGGTGCCAAGTTCTTAGAGGAATGCTTCTGACTGCCCATTCCAGAACTACTGCGAGACGAATGCTTATAGTCATCATAGTAATAGGAAGATCCACCACTCACAGTTGTGCTAGGACGGCCATGACTGTCCACAGCACCCTGATGGTGGTAACTGGTGGTGCTGCCAGCTCTTCCATATAGATCTTCAGACCCATCTCCATAGCCTATTCCCCGTGGACCATTCTCACTCCCATAACCTGTCCTCGAAGCATCAGATGACCCCATGTTCTCCTTTGTCAGTTCACTTATATCATCTATCATTACATAGTTTCTGGGTATATTTTGTTCTAGATTTGTGGTATAGAGACCATCTGTACCATACCCAGATGTAGGACTTGGTATGCGGTCTGTCATTGTTTGGTCAGGGGTACGATATGGCCCATAAGCATTTGTCAAGGGTGAAGAATAGACACCACTGAAGCCAGTTTCCTGAGCTGATGTGGCTACTGACACTGCAGGATTAGTAATTATCTCATAATTGGTTGGCAGTTTCTGTTCAAGATCAGCCAGTGATGTATGTCGTGGCAGCTGATGACCAGACAGGATATCAGCTTGGGCCTGGAAGGGCAGATTTTGGCCAGGATATGGTAATGTCTGTCCAGGCAAATGAGCTGCAGGAGGCTGAAAGCTCTGGTGGCTGGGCTGCTGCAGGCCTAGGTCTGGCTGATATGACTGGGCATACCCATGACTCTGGTAGGCTCCTTGTGTTTGATAGGATGAGGGTTGAGGAGGATGCGGCTGAAAGGTGCCTGGCTGAGGCTGGGATGGTGTTGGATACTGCGGTGCTTGAAATCCAATCTGCTGATAGGCTGCAGTCGGTGGCTGTGTTGGTGCAGGTTGGCTCTGTGGATATGGATAGGGGACATAAGAGGAGCTGGGCGGGTACTGAGAAGTCACATTTGGGTCTGAAGTAAACTGGCTAAGAGGTGCTGTGCTTGGTCTCGACAACAGTCCATTTACTTCATAGGTCCCTGTTGGTACTCCAGTTAATCTAAGGTTATTGAGTTCACTGTCTGACATGTAGTCCCGTGCATCCCCAATGCCTCGCAGGTAGGCCAGCTCTCTCCTCTCTCGTTCTTTTACCATGGTTTCCTTGCGCTGGGTAATACCTAGTTCCAAACAGCGTAGCTTAGCATCAATCTCTTTCTCTTCTTCCTCAAGTTCTGCTTGTTGTTTACGTAGCTTGGAAGACTCTTGTTCAACAGCTTTCAGCTCACTCAGAAGACCCGCTTTAGTGACACCTTGTGCTGGACGGGGCAATACTCTCTGGGGCATTCCAGGGGAGCTGTACATGTGGCTCATTGCAGGGGTTACAATGGGGAGTGGCACCTCATCTGGTGGGGGGCTAGGGAGAGTCCGTTTGACTTTCCTCATCATTGAGTTCTGTAGCTGTAAGAAAGAAAATGAGGGGTGAGAGAAAAAGAAAAATCACTAACCTCAACCTGAAAACAACAGAGGCTCCGTATAAGTATATAAATAACAATATAGGTAAGGTATTCAGTGTTACTTTTAACATTATTTGCAATGAAAATACACCAAAAGTAAAATACTATGTCACTTTGATCAATAATCTATGAATACCTATGAGTGTATATATAAAAACCTATGCGTAAATGTCAAGGTAGATTCAGAGCAAACTGTACTGACAAAAAGTCATATATTAACAAAAAAAGAGAAACAATTCCCCTTTGGCTTGTCTTTGAAAAATACAAAGAATGTATCCTACTGGTGTGAATTGAACAGAAATCACTGAAAATGAAAAATTCAGACCTCTCTGACCAGCCAATGACAAGCCACATAACAACAGGGCTAAACAAGATGCTTACACATTGTGAATCCAACGGCATTCTTGAATATATTTAGCATTCTCTGTGTGTGTGTGTGTGTGTGTGTGTGTGTGTGTGTGTGTGTGTGTGTGTGTGTGTGTGTGTGTGTGTGTGCACGCATATGTGTGTGAAAAGAAAGCAAAACAGCACAAAACATTAAGACAACAAAGAAAATGAATAGATGGAACAAACCTGGAGAAATGCCTAGAGAATGGAGAGAGTATGAGAGAGAGGACATAGGAAGTATATCAGCTGCATGATCTCAAACATTCTGCAATTTAAAGTGAGTCACACTCCATGTGACATGTCATCTTTCTTACAGTAAACACATCTATAAAATACACAATTAATAATTATTTCTTACCTGACTGCCTGAAGAATTTTGACCCTGGTACAGTGAGAATTTGGTCTTAGATGGGTCCTCTGAAGTTGGGCTGAGTGGTTTGGGATCTGACATGGAGCGTTGAACACTTTTTATCGGTCTTGGAACTGTTTGATGCCTCTTGGGTGATTCAGTAGTGAAGGCCTTTTGCTGGGGTGTGACATGTGCCCTGTTGAGCTTCTCACTAGAGGCAAAGTTTGTCTCCAGCATGCGGTGGGGGGACAAGGGAGACACAGGGGAGTACAACACTTGTGGGGATTTGGGTGGGCGTGTATCAATTGGTTGCTGTGCTTGCAGCCCAATGTCTAGTGGGTCTGGTTTCCTTCTTTCAAACTTGGCTGGTGTGGCACCAACTACCTGTAAACTGGTGGAGTAGGGGCTGACTGTGGTGGAAACACTGAGCTGAGGAACAACCACCCCTTGAGATTGTGCTTCTGGGTCAGTCTGGCAGGCTAAACTCTCCCCCTTGTGTGTCCTCTCTGGTGCAGAGATGTAATGAAGCAGTTCAACCTTTGATGTCTCAGCCATGGTGATGTGAATGGCTGGTGAGACTCTGCCCAGCTGATCTGATTCAGTTTGACATGAGGAGTCGCTGGTGGTCTGGATAGCTATGCTGGAAGTCACTTTAGATGCATCGCTTTTATTTTCCGCACTCGATTCAGAGTGTTTGGAGTACCTTGAGCGTCGACGTCGCACTGGCTGGCTGTCCCACTCCCCCTGGTCCTCCTCATCTGTCTGGACACTGCAGTCAGCAATACGCCTGGTCCTTCTGCGCCGTGACATAAACCGATCTTCTGCATCTTCATCATCGGTTTGGACACTGCTGTCTGCGATCCTTTTCACAGGTTCCTCCTCAGTGCCATTCCTCAAGCGGGGCATTGAATTCTGTTTCTTTATAGCATGGCTACTTCCCTGATCATCACTGTTCCTCAGGGACATTTCAGAGGCTGAGCTGGGCATAGGTCTTGTAGATACCAGCGCTTGAACCATCTGCCCATCCATGCAAGGTAAAAACTGCAAGCTCTGGCCATCTTGTGGAATAACCCTTCCACTCTGATCACAGAGGATGGAGATTGCTTGAGGGGCTCCACCAACCACCATACCATTTAGGGCACCTTGAGCAGTTGTGGCTGCTGCAGCAGCAGCTGCTTCTGCTGCTGCCACTGCTGCCACTGCTTCAACGACTGCTGTCTTTTGCCGTTTCTGCTCTTCAAGCTGCAGCTGGAGTTGCTGTTGCAGAGCCTGAATTTGGTCTAGTTGCATCCTCTGTTGGGCCAGCTGCTCTCTCTGTATTACCAATTGAGTTTCTCTTTCAACTTGCTGTTGCTGGAGGACCTGCTGCTTGATGTTCTGCAGTTCTTGGATCTCACGCTGCACAATAAGTTGTTCTTTCTCCCTGTGCCTCTGTAGCTCTAAACGATCCCTCTCCAGCTCTTCTTGAAGACGCAACTGACGAAGCTTCTCTAACTCAATGCGCTCTCTCTCCAGATGCAGTAGTTGCTCTTGTTGTTGTCGTAAATGCTCTTCCTCTTTCTCCTTTTCTTTGTCCATAGATGTGTTAATGATACCACTAACTGCTGTATCTAGCAATACTCTAGTAGCTGCCTGTGACTGTGATTGTGGCACTGATAAGTGGGCCTGTGTCTGAGTCAGACCTTGAGTGAAGGACAAATCTTTACTTTTGGTCAGTGCTTGAGGCTGGGTTTGTGCCTGTATTTGCTGCTGAACTGACTGTGGAATTTGACTTTGAGTGGGAGGGAGGACTGTGGTGGCATCTACTGGAATATGACCCTGAGAAGTCTGTTGGTTTAAAATAGTTGGTTGGGCTGACATAGCACTAGTTTGAACAGTAGCTCTAGGTGCAGATGGTAATGTTCTAGTTGATATAATTGTGCCAGGTACTGTGGGCTTACCAAGATAGACAGGAGTTTCTTGGGAGGTACTTGTAGTTGGCACACTCCCTGAAATAGATTCTGGGGCAGATGCTGGGAAATGGGTTGGAGCAGGGTATCTGTAAGGTCCCTGTGCAGAGAGAGGCATCCTTGGAGTGACATGAGGCAATCTACTAAGGCTGGCAAGAGGAACAGCTGTCACACTGCCTGGAGGATAAGGCCTGTAGACTCCTCTTAGCATAGAATTAAGTACAGGGGCAGGTTGGGTTGTGATTGGTAAGGTGGATGCTATAGGAGTGTTTATAGTGGAGTATATCATGCCATCAGCAGCCCTCAAGGTAGGAGAATATAAGGCCCGCAGACTAGCCTGTCTAGCATTGATTAGATTTGTAAGTGCTTGTCCATGTGCTGTGGGCCTCCCATCTGGGCCATAAAGGAGGTTTGCTCTGATAGATGTTAGACCTTGTTGAAGGCCAAGCCTTCCTATTGGGCCTCCTCTTCCATATTGAAGAAGATCGGGGCTGTTTGCATAACGATTTCCAAACTGATCCATTGAGTTAAGAGCAGCACACATTCTGCTAATTTCTCTGGCGGTGGTGGCACTGTACTGTGCAAGATTTGGTTCTTGACTGCCTGCCAGGTCACGAGAAGGATAGCCAAAGTCTCCACTGATATTGGACATCGAGCCATATCTACGCAGAGGTAATGGTGGGGTTGAAACATCTCCTTGATGACGCAAATCAGTGTAGGATCCATATTGGGCACCCATTCCAAGATATCCTGCTTCATATGCTTGTTTCATAGAACTTAAATCCACTGCTAGGTCCCCAGGATCTGTCCTTTGATAGTACTGAAGTCCTGATTCTGCAAGATTTGTGTCTGACATTGATGGTGGAAGTCGTGCAGGTGGAGGCATGGTGAAAGGTTTATGCTCCTCTGATACCCCCTGCATATTTACTGGCTGGTAACCATCTTTTTCTAGTTGAGTTTGCTGATGAGGGGCTGGGGTAGGCTCAGCAGAAGTATTTGGCTCTGAAATAGATGTTTTGCCTCTCTGACCAAAAGGACCTGAACAGCTACCAGCAAAAGGCAACTGGTAAACATCACAGCAGGCCACTTGGTTCTCTGACTTGATCTGTCCAGTGAGATCAAGAGCATCTGGTGCTGGATCTTCTCTTTTAACTATTTGGGTAACTGTACCCCCTTGTGATGAACTACTCTCATCTAACTGTACCATCATTACATGGGGCTTTCCTGTTGAGAGGTTAGCTACGGTGGGCTTATTTTTTAGTTCCAGAGCAACTCCACCATATATGTCATGGCCAATAGTAGGGGTTGGAGATACAGAGCTTGTTAAGGGCTGTGGTGGAAGTGGGGATACTTTGGGAATGGCACTAACCACTGTTTGTGTGCTTCCACCACTGGTCTGGCATACCACTAAGTCTTTCTTTAACAATATTGGGTGCACTTGGTTTGCTAAGTTGTAACGAGCAAAAGAAGCTGCATTTTGTTGGTGCTGTTGGAGCTGTTGTTCAAGGAGCTCTTGTTGCTGTTGGAGCTTCTGTTGCTGCTTTTGAAGCTGCTGTTGTTGGATACCAAGATCTTCCAGACATGCATCTATTTTTGGAATTGATGGGTCTGTTATTGGTGGTCTCGGTTGAGAAAGACAAACAGCTGATCCAGCACCTTGACCAAAGTCAACTCGATTCTGCAGTGGATCTCCATAAACCATTGGGTGTTTAGGCTGTGATATGAACATAGAAGCTGCCACAGTAACACTAACTGTTGTTGGTGTAGATGTTGTCACATAAGGTTGCGCCTGTGCATTTAGGTTCATAACTTGAGGTTGTACTGCTGTATGACGACTTGGGGTCTGGTCTGCATCATCCGAGTACCTTCGTGTGTCAGATGCCAAGGAAGTTAGATCCATACCATGGTCTGTCATGATAATTGGAGAAGGCTTCATTGCTCTAAGATCCACTACATTTCCACTTTGGGTCACTGTCCTTTGCTCAATAACCTTAGAGGTTCCTGGAACACTGGATATTTTACACAATGATATGTTTTCAGATCTATGGCTTTGAGAACCCGCACAGGTGGGAGTGCTTGACCCAGTAGTGACTCTTTCAGCTGCTTGTCCTCTCTGACAGGTGAGCTGAGACATTTGTGGTGATGTAGGAGAATTTGTTACTGGAGACTGGGTACGATAAATTGGCTGCTGCTGGCTACTTGTTGGAGAAGAGAGAGGGGATGTAGAAGAATTTACAGTTATTGGTTTTGGGGGCTGAGTAGTGGTGCCTGATCCTAGTGTTATCACCATAACTGGGGCATCTTGGGAGGACTGTTGTCTCGCAAGACGCGGGGCCCCAGTTCTTTGAGGAATATGGGAGCCTTGGGGAGCAGATGGTACAGATGATGTGTGACCATGAGCTTTTGCATGAGTGGGACTTTGGGTAGGAGAGGAAGAAGGTGAGTACAACTTAGAGGTTAATGTAGTTGTTTGTGAGTCAGCACTTTGGCCCTGGGCAGGCCGTACTTGTTGCTGTCCAGGAGCAGGCTGATGCACTTGTGGCTGAGACTGTGAAATTTTGGAGGTTTGGTTAGGTATCTTGGCCTGATTTTGTTGTGTATCATTAACCCTGGCTGTCCCTTTCCCACTAGTGCCACTTTCTGAAAATGATACAGGTGCTGACATCTGTGTGGGGCTTGTGCCTGGACTCAGAGATGTTGATCCTGTTCTTAAGTGCTGATTATTTGCTAAATGGGAGGCCCCTTGCTGCCCTTGTCTTCCTGGTTGTCCCTGCTGCTTTTGCATCATCTCTGCCTTTCTCATCATTTCCTCATAAACCTCCTCAGCGCTTTTTAATGATTTGTGTACAGCAGATGGTGACGCAGCAGATGGTTTTTCTGTAGGTGAATACAGAGACATAAAAGTTGGAAGATTGTACTCACTGCCAGACTTGTAAAGTTTAGAGCCCACTTCAAATCCTTCTGCCTCTGAGTCCATAGAGGGAGAGTATTCTGAACAGGATGATCTGTGAAGTTCTTCCATTTCAGCTGCTTGTCGAAGTTCCTCTGTTGGGGAAGCATCCTCGATTGGTGACAGGTTGCTGGGGGGAGTCTTTGACCTCTCTCTGCGTCTCTGTGCCCTGAGTTCCTCCTTGTCCCTTTTTGTTTTCCTGGCTGTGCTGCGAATCCTTTGCTGTTCCAAGTCTCTCATCTTTTCTTGTTCTCTTAAGAGTTCTTCCTCTTCCCTCAGTTCATCTTCTTCAGATGAGTCCTCAATTGTTGGTAAGAGCGGGCCGTGGGATCGATGCCTTGCTTTCCTCTGCTGCTTAACCTCCTCGAGCCTTTGCCTTCTGCTAGGACTACTATCACTGTCATCCTCCAGTGATGACACAGAGGTGGGAGAGGTGCCAGATGTATAACTAGGTGTGGTAGCAGGAAGGGTTGAGGAATACTCTCCCCTTGACCTTTCTTCAGGTGATCCAGTCAGGCTTTCCATCTCAAGCTCAGGTTCTCTAAGGTCATGCTCTGTGCTAAGTTCCAAATCACGATTATAACTGTTAGTATTATTCAGTTCTATAGTCTTGAATCGCCTTAGGCCTCCTTGTGAACCCATCATATCGTCCCCGTCACTGGACTTGTATGTACCATCATTACTTTTAGTGTCATCCTCAAAACTGTTAGATTGTTGTGTAAGGCGTCGCCTCTCTTTTCCCAGATCACCACTGTGTTTATGACTCTTTTTGATTTTCACATGACCTTCAGTCTCTACCATTTCTTCCTCATCTGCACTCATTTCCAAAATCTGTCTTCTCATAAACTCCTCATCTGTTAGGTCCTTCTGCAATTTCTGTCTGGTTGGTAAAGGAGACAGGCCACTTTCACTGCTATCCTCCACATAGTCATGACGTAATTTGCAACTAAGGTCATCGGATACTTCCCCATCGGAATCAAACTGGTCTTGTGTTATGGACAGTGACTGTGGTCTCTGCTTATCAAGTTCAGAGGCCGTCTCTGACTGCAACAGAGGTCGCATAGAACTCTCAAGTTTTTTTATTTCTGAGGGGCTAGGAGGACTGCGTTGGGTAGACAAGCCTCCCTCGCTGAGTTTAATTCCCTCCTCCCGGATGAGCCCAGTGATCTCACTCTGGGAGCCGGATATGCCATCGGAGGAGTAGCCCGTGTCACTCAGACTCTGCGTACTGGACTTGTTGGAATCCTGTGAATTAACAGAATGACAAAAGATTCTATTATCCACTCAAATAACTAATCATATGATTAAAACATATGCTTTTTGAATTAAAACTTTATATACATGCAAGTTATATAAGTCATAAGCATGCAACAGTATTAAAGCATGCAAGTACCATCGCATGCCCTACGAATGTTAATGAAACTGCAACGATAATGAGAAATAATGAACATGTCTTTCATATATATATTAACACCACCATCAATGAGAGTGTTCAGGTTAAAACTTTGTTACCTAATCAGCATTAAAAGGATGACGTGGCATGTGAGAAATTTTCACCCTGGCAGGAGACTGAATGTGAGTGATGCCATAATGAAATTTCAGTGAGTAATAAAAGTGTATAAATGGTGATTTTGGTGATAATGGCTTTGAAGTGGCTTTTCATGCAGGACAACTGTACAAATTTGAACATGTTGATCAAAGCATGATAAAGTCATGACTGGACTAATCATGGAAGACGAGTACGGAGACACTGAGGACACAGAGGGTCACTCACGTCATGGTGTTTAGATTTCTGCGAGTCACTACTTTTCTTCTGGTCTTTTACTTCCTGCATTCCTTTCTTATGGAACACTTTCACATCACCTTCTTTCTCAGTTTTGGACACTGCTTGTTTCTTGCTAATCCCTTGCTCTTGTTTGCGAGTCTCTGCCTTGCTTTTGCTCGCAGGTTGGGTAGGGGCTGTCTTGGCAGGAGACACTTGAGCGGGACCCTTGCTCTGTGGTGTTCCTTGTTTGGTAGAAGGGAGAGGACCACTTACTTGGGCACCAGGTGTTTTTTGCTGCTGAGGACCGGCATGCCTCACCCCTGTGTGCTGACTGGGCAACCTCAGTTGGGCCTGCTGCTGTTGGGTGGTCGGACCTGGCGCTCGGGGAGATCCCATCGGCTGAGGAACGGGAGATGGACCAGCCCCTAATTCCCCTGAAATGGCTCTCTGTGTCTGGCATGTCAAGCAGAGCCATTCTTTCTTCTGGAAATATGAAAGTACAAAATGACCATGCATCAATGAGCAATCATAGCTGTAACACAATCAATCACCATCCCAGCGTGTAAAAAGGCATAATGAAATATCAGAGCAACATTAATCATTGTGGTTCAAATACAATCTCACTTGCTCTTTCCCCTGGTATGAAATTTCACGGAATGTGGTCAGGCTGAACTGTCAGCCAAACCCAGCATAATTGGACCTGGTCTAGGAGTGTGGCCTTCTATTAGATAAATCCTTGCTGACTTTGTTCCCAGTAAAGGTTTAACATGCATATGTTTAACACCTCTGTGTAAGCACATATCACTGACCAGCAAAAAAATTATGGTCAAACTCATAAAACAGGCAAAACAACTTATCTCAAAGCAAATGACTGGCAGTGCTGTGAGTCTGTGGTCATCCTCTGCTATTTTGGTGATAAGAATCAACAGAACAGGAACACCAATGATAAATTAACCTGCAGATAGACATTTCTCTATCATGACAGTTATCAGTGTACAGATCATTTGTACTGTCCGTACCCATTTTTAGAGAGGAGAAGAACCAAACAGATAAGGCACTGGCAAAAAAAATAATAAAAATCAACCAATTATTAATCTACCATATAAATGTCACAAATACGAACAGAAAAATTGAGGAAATGGAAAACAACATTCAAGATCTAAGATCATATGAGGGTAAATTCATTCACCACTACACAAAGTTTAACACAGATACTATCCAAACATTCTCATTTTGAATGCACACAAAGGGACACCAAGTTGGAGGTCAGAGCACACGGTTAAACACTCTACAGGACCATGGGGGTTACGGAATAAAAAATTCCTACTTTGGTCACTATGACAGCATACAGATGGAGTTTGTTGAGTCATTCACACTTTGTTCACATGCTGGGTTCTCTGCGAGAACAGATAGGGCTGGTTCTGTTTGTTTTTTTTTGTTTTTGTTTTTTAACAACAATCGTTCAATCGTTCACATCTGTCATACTACTGAGTCGTTCTGTTGAGTCACTCTGTTGAGTCATTCTATCTGCTGTTCAACTGAGTCAGTCTACTGAGTCGTTATGTCTACCGTTCAGTTGAGTCATACAATTGAGTGTTCTATCTGTTGTTCAACTGTGTCATTCTATTGAGTCGTTCTATCTGGTGTTCAACTGAGTCATTCTACTGAGTCGTTCTATCTGGTGTTCAACTGAGGCACTCTATTGAGTCGTTCTATCTGGTGTTCAACTGAGTCATTTTATTGAGTCGTTCGATCTGGTGTTCAACTGAGTCATTTTATTGAGTCATTCGATCTGGTGTTCAACTGAGTCATTTTATTGAGTCGTTCTATCTGGTGTTCAACTGAGTCATTATATTGAGTTGTTCTATCTGTTATTCTGTTGAGTCATTCTACTGAGTTGTTCTGTCATAGTATTGAGTGTTTCTATCTGTCATTCTACTGAGTCGTTCTACTGAGTCATCCTCTGGAGTTGTTCTATCTCTCATTCAATTGAGTCATTATACTGAGTCATTAGATTGAATCGTTTTATCACTCTATTACACTGATCCGATTTGCACTCAGCTACAGGGAAGTCAACGTTATTGAATTTTTAGGTCGCATCTTGTTGCCTGCTATGTCACATTTACCGTTATGCAATTACTTTATGCCAACTCATCCTATGTTCGCCTCCCCCGTTCTCCACTATCCTCTCACCCGGTGCCAGGCCTAATCAGTCCATTCTAGTTGTTAAAATGCGACAGATGGATAAATGTGAATCTGAATCCCTCAGGCCTCACGGCATGTGAAAACCCTCAGCTCACGTTAAAGAAGCAGCAGTCTGCAGTGCAGTGGAGGGACTACCTGGACGCCTTGTCTGGGTTTATTTGATTGCTTATGAGAACTGTGTGGGCCGAGCCAGTGCGGCTGATTAGCAGGGGTAATGGTGCATGGGGCTCTGATTGCGTAACACACAGAGACTGAAACAAAAAACACACAGCACATAAGGAGGTAGACATAATTTCCTCAAATGCAGTAAGTATATCTGTATTCCGATGAGACGGCTGGAGCTGCGCTTTTCTTGGTGCCACACGTGGAAATAAAAAGAAGTCACGTTATCAAATTGTTGTAGGTGTGAAACAGTGCTTTTCTTGACAGGATGAAGAATAAAGAGGCTGAAGGAACCATCGTTACAGTAACACCTCTCAGAGAAAAGTGGGTGAATAAGCAGACGGAGGCTAAAAGGAGTCTGAAGAAGGCTGGCAGACTTGGTGCCGCTTTTTGCTTGGCTGCCGCTGAGGCTCTGGACGCAAAATAAAGCGAGGCCGAGGGAGGCTTTAGCACACCAGCCAGATGCCTCCTGATTGTTTTCTCTCTCTCTCTCTTTTTTTTTTTTTATCTCCCTCGAGTACACCACGCAGGCTCTAAATATAAACAGGTGCCGTTTTTTTGCGCGCTGTAACTCGCCTCACAGCCAACCATCTGGGTCTTTTTGCCTTTTCAGAGCAAAATTAAAATGATGTGGACCTCGGTGGAGAATGTGTGTGTGTGTGTGTGTGTGTGTGTGTGTGTGTGTGTGAGAGAGAGAGAGAGAGAGAGAGAGAGAGATGTGGGTGAACGAATAGTTAAAGTTCAACATATGTATGCAGAAGATAGCAAGGCGCATGTGTCTGTGTGTGAACTAGCCCTTTGTGGGGACCAAAAGCGACCCAACCTACAAAAATTAGCTACAGTAAGTGTTTATCAAGGGAAGGTCCTCACGAAAATAGAAATATGACTCTGTGTGTGTGTGTGTGTGTGTGTGTGTGTGTGTGTGTGAGCACACTGCATGTGTTAACTATGCATGACTGTACACGAGAACGTCTGACCAGCTTTCACACACTCTGGCAGCGTGTCTATCTCTTGTAAAAAGGTGCAGGAAGTGCTCTGTTGGCCTTCCGACTCCTGAATATTCATGTGAAATGCTAATCGTGTATGCTATTGATGTGCTAATTAATTGAGGATTTGTGCGTCTTCCTGTTACACATTACACATGAGCCGCAAAATCTCGGAAATCCCCTGAACCGATACGGAGCAGAGCAGAGAAGAGAAACAGGACCAGGTGGGAGGGTATTCATGGGCCAGGCCCACCCACATATGTTCCTGGGCCTGCCCCCTCCTCAAAATCGGTTACATTGTAGTTTTCCCTACAATTATTACAGGATAAGAAGACAGTTTGTCATAAATTTGTCATAATACATGTAGGGGGAAAAAACTAGGTTTGACTAGCCTTGTTTAAATACTATAATGAAAGTTATCCTTGAAGTTTGGGTGTTTATGTTCTCTGGAAATTTAAGGCCCAAATTTGGATTCCAAATTCAGTTCAGTATTACTGTACAGTATTCGTGTGCATATGATGTGATTTTACCATCATTACGTCTAAACCATGTTGAAGAGTGTAACATTAGCGGCTAGTCATTCGCTAATAAAAAAAAAAAGAGAGAGAGAGAAAGAAGAAAATAGTTCCATTGTGTTCTCTGATGGTTCTTTGCACGGATACGGGTTCTAGCTTTCTAAAAGGGTTCTTCGAAGCAGAGAACATTGCTTATGAATTTATTTGTAAATTATTCACAGAAGCATTTACACAAGAAACGTGGTATTCACAAAAATCCAGTTTGTCTGGGGGAAAAAAACGTCCGTATTCCTACGCCTCGCTCCTGAGTTTGTGTAAATTTCCGTATAAGGAGACTCACTAACGAGAACTTCGACTGATCAACTTCGTACAACTGTCAATGAGTCACTGAGTTATTGTGAGTTTATATACAGGTTACACTGGCAAGTTTAAATCACTTCTTTATTTCAACTACGCACTAATTTAATGAACCGTTTCTGAAAATGTTCAGTCGTTCCATGTGAAATGACTTGATACAAAGCGATTCCAAAACAAATCTGCAAATTAGGACGAATAAGACTCGCTGTTCAAAAGTAATGGTGCCCCGTTAAAGGAGGAAGAGTTAGTGTGTGTCTGTGGTAGCCGACGTGCTGCAATGGCTGAGCTGCGTTACTGGAAGACGACGCGCGTCACATCTTGTCGTGATCGGTGCTCTGTGAGCTTTTTCCTTTTATGGAGTTTTTTGGGCGTGGCTAAACGTAGGACAAGCTGTGCCGTGAATGTGCTTGGTAATTTATGGCTGAGTGACTGCATGCACATGTGAGTCACATGAAACAGAAAACATTACAGAAACTTTTGCAAATCTGGCAGGAAATTTTAGTTTGATTTGGCCACAAAAACGTTTACACGCTACTTTACTAAATGATTCATAACTGAGGCTCAGTGTGTGTGTAAATGGACAGTTTGGAAATGTATCATGCCTAACAGAATGAGATGAACAAGAGTAGAGAGAGAGAGTGTGTGTGTGTGTGTGTGTGTGTGTGTGTGTGTGTGTGTATTTTAATACCCTAAAGCCCATGTGAGGAAGGTCGCTGTATTGAGGTACTGAGTTCTACGAGTTGTTAATAGATTACCGTTTTCTTTCCACTGCATGTACGATGACTCATTCACACACATAACACGAGTCCCCAGCACTCATACAGAGAATCTGCACACACACACACACACACACACACACACACACACACACACA
The DNA here is from genome assembly GCA_023630585.1 of Cranoglanis bouderius. Taxonomy (NCBI): domain Eukaryota; kingdom Metazoa; phylum Chordata; class Actinopteri; order Siluriformes; family Cranoglanididae; genus Cranoglanis; species Cranoglanis bouderius. Next base: position 18,893,690 of record CM042558.1, read on the forward strand.
CACACACACTTTGAGAAAAGGCCTAAACAGATGGTGCTGCCTTGTCATGCTGAGTTTCACATCGACTCCCAAAACAAATTCGTCCACTTTATACACGAGGAAATATACCGAGCTGAAATGTCAGCCTTTATACAGCCTCGATAAAAGCGCACACGTGTGTGTGAGTCCTTTATTACGGCTCAGAACGGGTGCAGTGGGGTTTCTGTCATGTTTTCATATTCAGTACAAATACAGTTTTCAGTCCAGCCACAAGAGGGAGCCATGCACAGAATGCTATCACGTCTACAGGAGACACGAAGGAAAAATTAACATTCAGAATAAAATATACCTTCAGAATAAGACGACATTTGTCTTTGTTTAAAATCTTCAAACCATTTTTTTTTTTTAAAAAATGCCAAGATTTATGAATATGCATGAATATGGAAGAATGTAAAATCCCTCCATCTCTCTGCTATCCCTAATAGTGAACCAGTTAGCTAGCTGGCAACGAATAAATTGTGATGACACTGTGCTAGAATGCAAGGGTGGGTTTATTTATTTATTTTTTATTCTTCTCATCTGCAGGTTGTGTGAAATCAGTGACTGATAAGAAAAAATGTGGCGGAGGGATGCAGCGGGAGCCGATCTCATTACCGAGCGATCATTAAGGGGCCCTTAACTTTAATTAGCGAGCATCCAATAAAGAGTCGGCGTAACCACGGGAACGCCACCTCCAGGTCACCACCTCGACCTGCGCGCGGGCCGGGGGGTCGATCACGCTGACAATCGGCTCATCCATATGGCGATCGACAGACATTTATATTAAACAGAGCTGCAGTTGAAAGTCCTATTCAAAGACGTTAAAAGTTTCTCCCCGGATGGAAGCTCGCGGGTCGCAGAGACAGACACACACACACACACACACAAAATATATGTGGTTGAGTAAGAGGTGTTACACAAGTTTCATCAATAATAGAACAAATTACGACGAGACACTGAAAAAAACAATGGGTCAAGGGTCACATGCAAATTACCGCAAATGATTCAAATGATTTGTGTTCTGTTCATTATTTGTTATTCTCTTTGTTTCTCCTTGCTGCAGGCGCTCTCAAGTATTTTGGATGTTTTTAGTATAAACATATTTCCACAAATCTCCTTCTATAGTGTTATATAATCACAGCATAGTTCCTTTTTTCCTAGCATAAGACTTAAATCACCTACATAATTTATATAGGCACTCTAGGCAAAAATGAACTATGAACAAATATGATGAAATACGACTGTATTTTAATTCCCTTTATTTTTGTTTCTTTAAATCAGTCCGTACAGGATTTCGCAGATGTATTATTATTATTATTTTTTGTGATTGCTGCGGCCAGAAATGCTTGATTTTGCTGCGGCTATTTTCAAAATTTTTCAAGAGTTTTTTGTGCTTTTTTAAAAAAAAAAAATTTTACGGAAAACTACTCGAACTGGCGAAATCGCAATCGCATTAAATAGTTTTGCACTCTCTTTCGCAGTGATGTTTGTTGGTAAATGAGACTTTTTAGCTGTACTCTCGGCCCAGATCTGCTGAAAATCTGCGGTAACTTTGAAAAACTCCCACGAAAAATCGCAAAATCGCAAAATCCTGGAGGGACTGGATAAAAATTTTTACTTTTTAACACTTTTTACCTCCGGATTGTGTCTCACCAGTCAGGTTTAATCTTTAATTCAACTAATCAGGAAAACAACAGCCTTGTGTTGATATAAATTAAATACAAAAGACTTCCTGAGTGAGTTTTCTGAGGTTGTTACATTTCTAGGGTTCCACGTAGAACCTTTACAGGTTTCCTCGAAGTGACAGAGTGTAGGTGTGATTTTATTCACAGTTTGAGAGTTATTATCACCCTGGAAGATTTTAAACTGACAACCCTGTTAACACTGAGCACGAATTTTAAAATAAGTTTGTTGTATTTTTTATTTTGCATTCCATGAGCCAAAATAATGAGAGCAATAACGTCCCGGATTTCACTGTTTTCCTGTTTTCATGCTGCTGTTCCTGCTGCTGCTGCTGACCCGGAGCACGTCGGCGATATTAAACAGCTCAATCCTGACTGAAAAACCCTGGAAATAAATAAATATATGAATGAATGAATGAATAAATAAATGTAATTTCCCACTGGGGTGGGGGAAAAAAAAAAAAAAACTTTACTAAGATTTTCCCCCTTGTTCTATAGAAATAAAACTTGATGTTATGTACATGCGTGGTCTTGATGACTTCTATCTCTGAACCCAGTCACTTGGCCCCGCCCCTTAAAATGTTTCTATAGTGAGATGTACTGTAAGAATTTTTTTTTATTCTCGGTATTCAGAAAAATAATTCTTCATGTTGCTCATTAAGGATCGCTGACTAGCTGACAAGAATGCTTTCTCCTAAACATCCATTAGGAGAAAAGTGCATATAAATATAAACATCATCATAAGAGGTTCATTAAACAGTAAAAAAAAAATTAAAAAATTAAATCTTTTATGTCTGTCAAAATATTTTACAGATAAAGAGGTGAATTTTACGTGTGGACTCCTAAAGTGAAACACTGATCTGTCTCCGCTGTTAATAATTCATTCTTGAATACTTTATGTTACACACACACACTCTCTCTCTCTCTCTCTCACACACACACACACACACACACACACACACACACACACACACACACGGCCCTCTGACCGCGTGCACATGTGCGTGTTGCATAAACGACCTGGATTGCACGGATTGCACACGCCTCCTTTCCCAGCATGCTCTGCTCTCTCATGCTGGCAGCCCATTGAACGCAAGTCATCACGCTGAGATGGGGAAAATGTCACTACTCATTAAAACCACACCCACACGCTCTCTAACACACACACACACACACACACACACACACACCTTTTATGAGGTCATATGCTGACCTCAATAATGCACAATTTCTATAAATAAAATCCTGGCAGTTCTGTGAAGGTTAGGTGTGTGCCGATAATCAGCTCCACGATACACCGTGATATTTAACACGCACATTATTGTTATTGTAAACGCGTATTTCTGTAAATATCCTGACGTATGATCGGGACGGAGGCTCCCTATGTGGGCAGCAGTATGTGTCAATTTGTGCTCCCTAAATAAAGCCTGTATTCCATTCTGAAGGCGGCACAAGGATTTTCTGTTCAGACAGGATTAGTTATACATGAGGAGGTGGGTAACGTAATTATCACTTGAACATCTCTGGGATTTTTAGCCCCAGAATCCGTCACTTCAGGCATCCTTTTAACGGACTGCACACACACACGTCTGGAAAGATTACTCCGTATTTCACCTTCTAGAAATAACTCGACCGTCTGAATTGACATGTTGTTAAAGATTGCGTTATATCCTGTGGGAAAAGCGGGGTTTTTGGGGTTTTTTTTGCGCTTTTTCTTCAGTATAAAGACACTCCAGGAAGCGCTCGCTCATTTCTATCGAAACAAAAAACAAAAAGTCAACAAACGAGTTTAAAACGCAGGATTAGGCCTGTCGTGATGACTACTAGTCACTTTGTCGGACGATGTTTTGTCCCAGAAATAACCGCGATACACGATATTATTGTAGTTTTAAGACCATTTTATGCCACTGATATAATAATAATAATAATAATAATAATAATAATAATAATAGCATACTAATGCAAGTACACCCTTTCAAAGAGCAGCAAACTTTTAATCCTTAAGATTATTCAGACACTGGAATACAATATCATGAATTCTTTATGCTTTAGTTGTCGTTTTTTTGTGCGTTGTTACGGAAGGAGCGTATTCACAACGTGACTTACCATCCTACCTAGCGCCTCATTTAAATTCATGTTCACTGGTGCGTTCGTGTCATTTCGTGCAGAAGCAAGCTGTAATATTAGGTTGATGTTGTGTAAATGTCTGATTAATCTCGTATGTGTATCGGATGCGTCTGGGTGGAGTTAATTAACCCGTCAGTTAACCCATTCACCGCTCAGCTTCAGCTCACGCAGCTTAAGAGGCTCAATCCCTCAAATCACTGATCATGACTGGATTATCTGAAACACTAGAACTATTCTTTCTAGATTTTTCTTCTTCAAAAAACATTGTTAGCGCACTGTTAATATCTTTCCTGCCGTTTTCTCAACAGTATGTTTTAATCAAAATCGGTGCTAGCGCTTGTGACAAATCTTAAAATGTGCATTTTTATCTTAAATTCAACGAATATTCGAAGTTCGGATTTTAATGTGACATTCATTCTTATGTAAACAAACACGCATGTAAACACAATGGGCGATATCGAGGTCAGCAAAAATGATCGAGGTCACGTCCATATATCAAGGCCTAGGCAAGGTTAATAATATATAGACGAAGAGCACAGGTATAGACTACATACATAATATGGTCATGTGATCTACTAATGGTAAAGTGGCCACGCCCCCTACCACAAGCACTTATAATAAGTTTTTATTAAAATGATCGCTTATCCCGTGCAAATCATAGATACTGCAGACTCCAGCGTTTGATGCAGTCCTCCAGCAACATTACTTAAAGGTCCTAATACTAACAACAACAACAACAACAACAACAACAACAAAGCAGCAGACAGTCATTTTTCGACAATCTGGATGGTTTATTATTATTATTAATATGTGCTTTTGCAGCGTGAGGTCTGTAAGTGTGTAAATTCTGATTTGTAATCGCAACATGAACGCTGTGGAGATTAAATGAGTAAATTAGGACACAGTGTTTGATCGCTTTTGACAGATGAATGACTCCATACACAGAAGTGCTGATTTTTACATTCCATGGGCGCAGGATCGATCTGGAGCTCCGGGTCTCCGACAGAGCAGAGAAGAGAGCACATTTAAATCGGCTTTCTTTCTCAGATTAAATCTGTAGCTCACTGTGTGTGTGTGTGTGTGTGTGTGTGTGTGTGTGTGTGTGTGTGTGTGTGTGTGTGTTAGACAGTGCTGAAGTGTGAGTCAGGAGTTATGTGAGTTAATCCTAAGAGACCTCTCAATGGGTGCATGTGGTGGCAAACTGAGTACGTACACACACACACACACACACACACACACACACGCACACACACACACAAACACACGACCTGCATCCCTGAGCCTGCACAGGATTACTGTACGAGAGGAAATTAAGGATCATCCAGTCATCCAATGATGGAAAGAGAAAAGAATGAGAGAGAGAGAGAGAGAGAGAGAGAGAGAGAGAGAGAGAGAGAGAGAGAGGACTGGGAAAGAAAGGTTATCAAGAGAGACCAAGAAACAAGAGAATGAGAAAAGAGAAAGGCATTCATATCAACCAATCACAGAGCTTTCTCCTCAGATCAAATCAATCAGAGCCCAGGACAAGTTTATAATTATTAACCAATCACAGCACAGGAAGAATTTATAATTATTAACCAATCACAGCACAGGAAGAATTTATAATTATTAACCAATCACAGCACAGAACGAGTTTATAATTATTAACCAATCTCAGCACAGAACGAGTTTATAATTATTAACCAATCTCAGCACAGAACGAGTTTATAATTATTAACCAATCACAGCACAGGACGAGTTTATAATTATTAACCAATCACAGCACAGGACGAGTTTATAATTATTAACCAATCACAGCACAGGACGAGTTTATAATTATTAACCAATCACAGCACAGAATGAGTTTATAATTATACTTGGTAAGCCTCTTGGTTGCTTCTCTGATTAATTCCCTCCTTTCACACTCACTGACTTTTTGTGACATTTTTAAACTTAAATATATGACCAGAAATGATTGAATGTCACACTGACCCCTTCAGCAGCATCATAAATCCAAATTTAAACTGCATTATACCTTATACACACTCCACAGTTTTAAAACATAAAACAATGCTAATCACAGTGATCAGGACTTCTCACTGCTTTTACGTTTATTATCTCAGTTAATATCTGATTAATAATAAGCGCAGGTTCGACGCTGCCGTGTTGAAAGCCAGGCTGAGAGATGAAGAGAGTCAGAGAGATAAGGAGTGATTGAGGTGTTGGAGGGACTCGCTGACCCGACGAGAAACATCACTCTCATCCACACTCTCATTCACCTCCTCGAATCTCTCCGCCTCTCTGCTATCATGTCATCTCATCGCTCTCTTCATCTCTCGTTTCTCCTGCAGGAGCTCTGAGCCGATACGCTGAGCTGCCCGAGGCTGCAGGCCAATCAGATCGGGAAGTGTTTACAGGCTCCCATAAGATGAAGGGGTGATTTACATGAGCCAATCACGTCCATCAATCAGTCCAGGAGAGTGACAGAGTGCTCTTCAGACCCTACTCACTTCCCCTTACACTTCCAGTCCCAGCTTAGACCATACCCACCTTTCTTATAAGCCCAAATAAAACATCTACTCTTTTCCCCTGCTGTTCCTATCTCAGTACACATGATACACTCTTCCCCTAGCTGGTCTCATTCTTATTCAGACCATAGTCACTTAGCTTAGCTGCATCTCTCTTTCCTCTCTGGACCAGTCCCAATTTAGAAGCTAGTCACGTTCCCTTCTTGGCTCCATCCTAATTCAGGCCCATCCCTACTTCCCTGTATTGGCTCAGTCACGTTTCAGAAGCTGCTCACTTCTCCTTATTGGCCTCATCCCAAGTTATAGCCTACTCAAGTCATTTTTAGTCAGTTTCAATTTACATAATTATTGACTTCCCCTTATTGGCCCTATCTTGCTAATTGGCCCTGTTTCAGTTCAGACCTTACTCACTTCCTCGTCTAGATCCCATCCCAATTCAGATGTTTTTTATTTTCTCCAAACTGGCTGTATTCCAAATCAGATGCTACTCACTGTCCCTTCCTGGCCACATCCTAATTCAGACTATTATCACATCTCACACTTGGGTGCCCTTAATGGCTTTATCCCAATTTGTATACTAATCGCTTTCACTTATTGGCCCACAGCAGAATTCTCCCACTTCTTCTTACTGGTTTATTCCAGTTAAGAAGCCTCCCACATCCCCTTCTTGGCTCTATCCCATTTCAGATGCTGCTTACTTCCCCTCACTGCTCCTATCTCAGTTCACTGAGATAATTCCCTCAATCTGCGCACTCTGTCCCTCCCTCTAAGGGTCCGTCCTGATTCACGACCTTCCAGCTCAGTTTTATGGCCTATTATCAGCATGTTTCAGCATGAAAGTGTGGCGTCATTTTGCTTTGTGACAAAGAACACGTTTCCTCATGGACGTAAATCACAAACCAGGAGGAGATCAGAGTGGGTGGAAAAAGACACGACAGCCTGCAGACAGAAGTTTAATGTAAGACTCGTTTAAATAATGCAGACTCCAGACAAACTGACTCTGGTGCTAAAAATCTGGACTACTTGACTTTTTTAAAGGTTGTTTTTTAAGATTGATGATGTGACTCTTAGTGTAAGACATCATTAGCCTTTCTGTGATTCACGGCTGTTTGAGTTTCTGCTTGGAAGGCCGACACATCAATCAACGGAGCCGGCCAATGAGAGCCAGCTGTTATTATACTGATGGAAGAGGGGAGAACAGGAAATGATGCATTCAGAGTGGTTGATGTGAAGCCCGGAGTGACTCATCCATTTGCTCAGAAGGCATTAGACTGATGAAGAGAGACGTCCAAAACATCAACTTAAACACAAGGGCCCTACGCTCACTTCCCCCTAACTGGCCTTATCCCAGTTCAGGTGCATCTCTCTGCTGCTTATTGGTCCTATCCCAGTTTAGACCCTATTCACTTCTCCTTGTGTGCTCCCTAATCATTTAGACCCTACATACATTTCCCTACTGGCCCTATCCCAAATCAGATGCTACCTATACCCCCTAACTGGCGTTATCCCAAATCAGATGCTACCCACTCCCCCTAACTGACCCTATCCCAAATCAAATGCTACCCACTCCCCCTAATTGGCCCTATCCCAAATCAGATGCTACCCACTCCCCCTAACTGACCCTATCCAAAAATCAGATGCTGCCCACTCCCCCTAACTGGCCCTATCCAAAAATCAGATGTTACCCACTCCTCCTAATTGGCCCTATCCAAAAACCAGATGTTACCCACTCCTCCTAATTGGCCCTATCCCAAATCAGATGCTACCCACTCCCCCTAATTGGCCCTATCCCAAATCAAAATCTACCCACTACCCTAATTGGCCCTATCCCAAATCAGATGCTACCCACTCCCCCTAACTGGCCTTATCCCAAATGAGATGCTACCCACTCCTCCTAATTGGCCTTATCCCAAATCAGATGCTACCCACTCCCACTCATTGGCCCTATCCCAAATCAAATGCTACCCACTCCCCCTAACTGGCCCTATACCAAATCAGATGCTACCCACTCCTCCTAACTGGCCCTATCCCAAATCAGATGCTACCCAGTCCTCCTAATTGGCCCTATCCCAAATCAGATGATACCCACTCCCACTAATTGGCCCTATCCCAAATCAGATGCTACCCACTCCCCCTAATTGTCCCTATACAAATTCAAATGCTACCCACTTCCTCTATTCAGCCCCATCACAATCCACACCCAGTCGACTTTGTCTTACTGACCCTGTTCCTCTTCTCCTACTCACTTTCTGCTACAGGTTCAGTCCCAATACAGGCTCTGTGCACTTCTTCTTATCCATGTATCTGAACAAACAAGAGCTTAGGTGGAGTTTTTAGGAGAAACAGATCCACTTTATTACAGTAAACACCGTCGCGTTGCATTAAAATGTGACGAATGTTTGTGGTTTTCTCTCTGGGCAGCCTGAGCAGGGTTTTAATCACAGAGTGGGAGTGTGAACATTCCCCTGAGTGTTTCTAAACCTGCAGATTGCAGACGTGCACACACACTGAACGCACATACCAAACACACTGAACGCACATACCAAACACAGTGAACACACACCGAACACACACTGTCCACTGTAAGTTCTGGAAGATTCTAAAAGAGAGAACGTGAGCGTTACTGTGAGTTTAGAGACAAAAGGAAACGGGCGTAACAAACCCACGCTGATAAATCAACCCTGACAGCACTGCTGTTTCACATCCAAAAAATAAATAAAATAAACGCCCCCTGATTTTCCTTTCTGAGATATTTCTCAGTAACGCCGTGGGAGAAACTGACCACAGAGAGAGAGAGAGAGAGAGAGAGAGAGAGAGAGAGAGAGAGAGAGAGAGAGAGAGAGAGAGAGAGAGAGAGAGAGAGACTTTTAATCTGTTAAATAAAATAATTTTCTACCACAGCACTATTGGGTTCTGGATTGTGATTGGGTCAGAAGGTGTTGATTAGTTTTCTGTAACAGCAGCTCTGACAGCAGCGCAGCTGCACATCACAGGTTTATATTAATGCGCTCATTCTAATACGTTATCGTTTCTATAGCAACAGTAACATGCACAACATGCTGTCTTATTAGCTTCAGCAGAGAGAATAGAGAGAGGCGGGTGAGGGAAAGACTGTTTATAGCTGCTATAACGTAAGCGACAACAGGAACTAACATTAAACATGACCATAAATGGATTGAGGATAGCAACAGCAACTCCGCCTCATCACCGCACCATCACTGATTATTGTGCACCACACAGAGAGTTTTATTCCTTACATAATTGCAGTTGCCATGTAAACCTTTATTAATTACATATCAACTTATTATCTTATCACACACACACACACACACACACACACACACACACACACACACACACACCCTGTCTCGGTCAGTGTGATACCACTGATTGAGCTGGTGACTGCTGTTTGTTAAACAGGCTGTGACGAAACTTTTTTACAGGTGTGTGTGTGTGTGTGTGTGTGTGTGTGTGTGTGTGTGTGTGTGTGTGTGTGTGTGTGTATGTGTACCTGGAAATCAAGAGTGGGTCGATACGTCACTCACAGGTGCGCACAGGGAGCCATCTGGCTCTGGTTGTGTGTGTGTGTGTGTGTGTGTGTGTGTGTGTGTGTGTGTGTGTGTGTGTGTGTGTGTGTGTGTGTGTAAGGCCAGGGTCAGGCCTCCTGAAGTGGAGTGTCTGTTCCATGCCAAATCTGAGTGCTGTGGCCCAGCACACTGCAACATGTCCTCTCTCTCTCTCTCTTTCTCTCTCTCTCTCTCTCTCTCTCTCTCTCTCACACACACACACACACACACACACACACACACACACACACACACACACACACACACACACACTTCCAGAGTGATAAAAAAAAAAGTGAGACACTAGTGTAATCAGACAACACAGATGGAAGATCACCAGCTTCTCTTTTAACTTTTGTGACACAAACAGAAATTTGAGCTTCTTGAATAATTAGGAAGCTCCAGCTCCCCAAAAAGAAGAAGAAGAAGAAGAAGAAGCGAAGTTTCTCCTACTTTCTGCTTTAGTATGTGGATCATTTTTCATCCATCGCCTATGTTCCTCATGACAGAGGCACACTCTCGGGTCAGGGCGTCGCAGTGAATCAGTTTATTTATTTACTGTAATTTGATCAGAGACACCTGCCTCGTGTCTTACATTAATCCACTGACTCGAGTGCTATTTGATGACATGACATATTATTTATATGTAGAGAGGGACTACGCAGGTAGCGCTGTTCTTTCTTATGTGCTACACGGCCAAAAGTACACGGACACCTGACCATCGCACCCGTACAGTACGTGCTCCTCCTCCAAACTGTAGACCAAACTGTTTCCCTTCACTGGAACAGAGAGGCCCCAAACCTGTTCGGTGTTTGGTAAAGTTATTGTCTTTTTTATTTACAAAAAAAAACAAAAAAAAAACAAGCTCATTTCCTGCACAAAATACGACAACATTGTACAATTAAGATATAATACGCGACGATAAAGCTTACAGTGGCTTCATAAATCGATTACAAACATAAAAAAGCAAAACACACCTGATTCTCTAGAAGCAGAGTTAAAAAGCCTTGCCGTATTTGTTTGTAGTTGGTGTAAGAGACGGTACACCGCCATCTCGCTCCGACCAAAGTGACTTGAACGCACCTGACGTCGTAATTACGACTTCCCAACTCGTAAATACGAACTTCCCAGGAGGACTTGAACGCTCGCTTTGTTAATCTAATCTAAAAACAAAGTCAGTACGAAGCTGAGCAGGTAACACGTACACCTCAGTGCGTTGTTTAGTTTAGTAAATAGCTACCATTTCTCAATGAGACAAACAAACGAACGAACAAACAAACAAACAGGCCACACCCACATGCGACAACAGTAGCGGTCGCTTCACGCAGACAAGAGACAAACTATAAGCGACTCGAAAGAATCGGCACCTGCTAGTGTGAACGTAACTCACGTACGCGAAGTACACACACTTTTCACACCTCTAAAAATAACCCCCTGTGATTGGCTGTACAATGGATTGTCGACACGTGCGATCGCTTCGCTAAATAAATGCTAAATGTAGCAAATTTTAGAAAAACTAATCCATTCTCGTCATCATATTCGGAGTAGAAGCCATTTTTAGATCCATAATTCATCATTCAGCTGATTCCATGAGCAGTAACGGTGTACTATTATCTACAGTCTCATGGATCAAATCACTGTATTAAAACGTGTGTGTGTGTGTGTGTGTGTGTGTGTGTGTGTGTGTGTGTGTGTGTGTGTGTGCAGATTCAGCGACAGAGGTATCAATTTACAGGAAATTGGTTTTCTAAAATCAGAAATGGCTCACTAAGAACATGAGGAGGCAAAAAAAAGATGGAAAAGAGAGAAGAGGACAAAGTGTGTGTGTGTGTGTGTGTGTGTGTGTGTGTGTGTGTGTGTGTGTGTGTGTGTGTGTGTGTGTGTGTACACACACGTGGGTGTGTGTTGGACAGCATAACATTTAAAGCTAGAAGCGCGTCGGTCGTGATGACGCCGGTCATGCGACACACATATAACATCTGACAGTGAAATACTGTAACCACACACACACACACACACACACACTTGACCTTGTGTGATATGAGGACTCTCTCCTGCATCATGTACTATTTATAATATTCTCTCAGCATGAATTATTTAAAAGACGCACTTTTTTTAAACTCAGTTTTTTTTCCCTGTCTTTACTGGCTAATGAGCACACACACACACACACACACACACACACACACACACACACACACACACACAGAGAGTGCTGGAGGATGGAGGTCTCCATATGCACTATAATTAACTGTGTGAGTCTGTGTGAGTAACTACGACTTAGCATCGCTTCACACTAAACACACACACAATCACACACTTTCACCGCTGACATCACTTCCTGTATTTATTTCCTAGCTAGCTAGATATGCTAAATTAGCGTGGCATCCATGGTAAGTCCACCCCATTGAGTTTACTGTCATGTGAAACTAAACTAAACCGATGACTGTTGTCTTGACTTAAATAACAACGAGTAACAGTACATTCATTAAAACATTTAGTTCATTAGTAAAAAAAAATATAGTAAAAAAATATATATATGATTAAAACTTTACTCTAAAACTAACTGAAATACAATGAAATCAGGTGTGGATTAATTTCCACGCCCTTTTTTTTCCGTTGCAGAAATATCCACTATTTAAAAAAATTTTTCTCATTTTTAAAAAATATATTTATGTACTGATTTGTATATACGTTTATAAATAAATCTGTAAAATCTATCTATTTTTTAAATGCAAGTATTTTTTCTTTTATAAATATAGAACAACCTTACATAAGCATTATCAGCAGATTTTTGTCCTGAAGTATAAATACTGAATACTGAAACTAAAACTGATTTTAAAATATTCTGAAAAATATCTCTTAAAAAATAATATAATATAGTAAATATTCTAATTAATTTAATTTTAAAAATCCAAACTGTCGATAATGAAGCTGTTTCACATTGCGGAGTCATCTCGTGTTAACCAGCTAGCGAGTCTCCTAACTAGCTGGTTTGCTAGTTCCGTTAGCATGCCGACTAGCCGGCTTGCTAGTTATTAAGTTTGTCATTTTGTACAGACGGAAGAAAAATAAATAAAGGCTAGCGTACACCTGATGTGAAAGAAATGAATCAAATATTTATAAGCATTTTATTTCTGCTGTTTTCTGTTGTTGTTCTGTGCTATTTATTTTATTCATTTATTTTTTTGCTAGGTTGAAAGGAAAATTGCGTCACATCAGGCCTCAGGCCTCTGAAGGGGTTTTCTAACAAACCTCTCTAGAGCTAATAAGGGATCAGGGGGGGAAAAATCCTCAAATTAGACACGTGGACTTGACCCACGGAAATTTCCAGATGAAAATGACAAGGGTGTGTTGTTTGTTTTAAGCTAATTGGTTTGCAGGCTAATGGGTGAGAGCTGTGTACAGGGTTTTGTTTTTTTAATCTTCTTGAGATAATAATACATTTACTTTCATTAAATTTCATATTTTTAGTTTTGAGACTAAGCTAATTGACCACATTAAAGACATGTTTCACAGGCTTTGGGTTTTTTTGAAAACTCGGATGGCGATGATTCTGGAGCCGGCTGCACATGTACAATTTCAAAGCTCTTTCTCGGGCTGCGGTCGTGTTTGAAGTGAGCGACACTCTGATTGCGTGAGTCACCGGCGATGAGTCAGACACATTAGCCACGAGAGGAACTCTGCAGCTTAATGAGCCGATACTCCATTACCCATAAGCACATGGGGCAACCGTACACGTTCGGCAGCAGACCTCACGCACGTTCGGCGACACGACTGGAAATAAGCTTTCCTGTTTTCCTGAGACCGGTCCTCCTGGGGACGCCACAAAAACATCAACAACATGAACTCTAATTGCTTCCGTCTTCACACGACTTAGCATCTTAGCGATACGGCGTTTTCATATTCATATCGCTATATATGATCGTTTACGATATTAATACTGTGTTGTAGGGATGTGCGATATGACAAAAATATCATATCATGATATTAAACAATGTTTCTACGATAAACGACATTCATCGCGATATTTAACGACGTCTCTACGATAAACGACATTCATCGCGGTATTTAACGACGTCTCTACGATAAACGACATTCATCGCGGTATTTAACGACGTCTCTACGATAAACGACATTCATCGCGATATTTAACGACGTCTCTACGATAAACGACATTCATCGCGATATTTAACGACGTCTCTACGATAAACGACATTCATCGCGGTATTTAACGACGTCTCTACGATAAACGACATTCATCGCGATATTTAACGACGTCTCTACGATAAACGGCATTCATCGCGGTATTTAACGACGTCTCTACGATAAACGGCATTCATCGCGATATTTAACGACGTCTCTACGATAAACGACATTCATCGCGATATTTAACGACGTCTCTACGATAAACGACATTCATCGCCATATTTAACGACGTCTCTACGATAAACGACATTCATCGCGGTATTTAACGACGTCTCTACGATAAACGGCATTCATCGCGGTATTTAACGACGTCTCTACGATAAACGACATTCATCGCGATATTTAACGACGTCTCTACGATAAACGACATTCATCGCGATATTTAACGACGTCTCTACGATAAACGGCATTCATCGCGGTATTTAACGACGTCTCTACGATAAACGGCATTCATCGCGGTATTTAACGACGTCTCTACGATAAACGACATTCATCGCGATATTTAACGACGTCTCTACGATAAACGACATTCATCGCGATATTTAACGACGTCTCTACGATAAACGACATTCATCGCGATATTTAACGACGTCTCTACGATAAACGACATTCATCGCGATATTTAACGACGTCTCTACGATAAACGACATTCATCGCGGTATTTAACGACGTCTCTACGATAAACGACATTCATCGCGATATTTAACGACGTCTCTACGATAAACGACATTCATCGCGGTATTTAACGACGTCTCTACGATAAACGGCATTCATCGCGATATTTAACGACGTCTCTACGATAAACGACATTCATCGCGATATTTAACGACGTCTCTACGATAAACGACATTCATCGCGGTATTTAACGACGTCTCTACGATAAACGACATTCATCGCGGTATTTAACGACGTCTCTACGATAAACGGCATTCATCGCGGTATTTAACGACGTCTCTACGATAAACGGCATTCATCGCGGTATTTAACGACGTCTCTACGATAAACGACATTCATCGCGATATTTAACGACGTCTCTACGATAAACGACATTCATCGCGATATTTAACGACGTCTCTACGATAAACGACATTCATCGCGGTATTTAACGACGTCTCTACGATAAACGACATTCATCGCGATATTTAACGACGTCTCTACGATAAACGACATTCATCGCGGTATTTAACGACGTCTCTACGATAAACGGCATTCATCGCGATATTTAACGACGTCTCTACGATAAACGACATTCATCGCGATATTTAACGACGTCTCTACGATAAACGACATTCATCGCGATATTTAACGACGTCTCTACGATAAACGACATTCATCGCGGTATTTAACGACGTCTCTACGATAAACGACATTCATCGCGGTATTTAACGACGTCTCTACGATAAACGGCATTCATCGCGATATTTAACGACGTCTCTACGATAAACGACATTCATCGCGATATTTAACGACGTCTCTACGATAAACGGCATTCATCGCGGTATTTAACGACGTCTCTACGATAAACGGCATTCATCGCGGTATTTAACGACGTCTCTACGATAAACGACATTCATCGTTTAACGACGGTATTTAACGACGTCTCTACGATAAACGACATTCATCGCGATATTTAACGACGTCTCTACGATAAACGACATTCATCGCGATATTTAACGACGTCTCTACGATAAACGACATTCATCGCGATATTTAACGACGTCTCTACGATAAACGACATTCATGGCGATATTTAACGACGTCTCTACGATAAACGACATTCATGGCGATATTTAACGACGTCTCTACGATAAACGACATTCATGGCGATATTTAACGACGTCTCTACGATAAACGACATTCATGGCGATATTTAACGACGTCTCTACGATAAACGACATTCATGGCGATATTTAACGGCGTCTCTACGATAAACGGCATTCATCGCGATATTTAACGGCGTCTCTACGATAAACGACATTCATCGCGATATTTAACGGCGTCTCTACGATAAACGACATTCATCGCGGTATTTAACGACGTCTCTACGATAAACGGCATTCATCGCGGTATTTAACGACGTCTCTACGATAAACGGCATTCATCGCGGTATTTAACGACGTCTCTACGATAAACGACATTCATCGCGGTATTTAACGACGTCTCTACGATAAACGACATTCATCGCGATATTTAAAGACGTCTCTACGATAAACGACATTCATCGCGATATTTAACGACGTCTCTACGATAAACGACATTCATCGCGATATTTAAAGACGTCTCTACGATAAACGACATTCATCGCGATATTTAACGACGTCTCTACGATAAACGACATTCATGGCGATATTTAACGACGTCTCTACGATAAACGACATTCATGGCGATATTTAACGACGTCTCTACGATAAACGACATTCATGGCGATATTTAACGACGTCTCTACGATAAACGACATTCATGGCGATATTTAACGACGTCTCTACGATAAACGACATTCATCGCGATATTTAACGGCGTCTCTACGATAAACGACATTCATCGCGATATTTAACGGCGTCTCTACGATAAACGACATTCATCGCGGTATTTAACGACGTCTCTACGATAAACGACATTCATCGCAATATTTAACGACGTCTCTACGATAAACGACATTCATCGCGATATTTAACGACGTCTCTACGATAAACGACATTCATCGCGATATTTAACGACGTCTCTACGATAAACGACATTCATCGCGATATTTAACGACGTCTCTACGATAAACGACATTCATCGCGATATTTAAAGACGTCTCTACGATAAACGACATTCATCGCGATATTTAAAGACGTCTCTACGATAAACGACATTCATCGCGATATTTAACGACGTCTCTACGATAAACGACATTCATCGCGATATTTAAAGACGTCTCTACGATAAACGACATTCATCGCGATATTTAACGACGTCTCTACGATAAACGACATTCATCGCGATATTTAAAGACGTCTCTACGATAAACGACATTCATCGCGATATTTAACGACGTCTCTACGATAAACGACATTCATCGCGATATTTAACGACGTCTCTACGATAAACGACATTCATCGCGATATTTAACGACGTCTCTACGATAAACGACATTCATCGCGATATTTAAAGACGTCTCTACGATAAACGACATTCATCGCGATATTTAACGACGTCTCTACGATAAACGACATTCATCGCGATATTTAAAGACGTCTCTACGATAAACGACATTCATCGCGATATTTAAAGACGTCTCTACGATAAACGACATTCATCGCGATATTTAAAGACATCTCTACGATAAACGACATTCATCGCGATATTTAACGACGTCTCTACGATAAACAACATTCATCGCGATATTTAAAGACGTCTCTACGATAAACGACATTCATCGCTATATTTAACGATGTTTCTATGATAAACAATATATGAACAGTACGTTAGGAATAAAATTGCTACAAAATGGTACGTCTAAACAATAGTTCTAAACATTGTGGATAAACAAAAATTTGTGCTTATAACTAAAATAAACAAAAATAAAATTGGCAAACATCGCGCTCGGGTTAATCAGCAAGTTAATAACTTTCATTCGTAAATTTGTTCATTCATTGTCACTTGTTAGTTTATCGGATTACCTGAAAACAGATCCTGAATTAGCAAGGGCTAAGCTTTTTGAGCTGAACACAACTAGATGACTGTTTGCTGAAATAAATAGCTAGCTAGCTAACTAACTAAGGCTAATTTGCTAGCTAGCTATGTTACGGTATTCCCTTATATGTCACTCCATTTGGTCTCCTGTTTATAAACAAATGTTTATTCCCATTCGTTTGATCTCACTGTAGCTGTAGAGAAACAACATAATGAATCAGCACTAATACCCGATACACACACACATGCGTACACACACACACACACACACACAAACACACATTCCGTCGTGTAACAATGCATTGTTTATTGTATGGCATTTTCAATTTAATGAAATGTCAGGCTGCAACTGAAAAACTACAAGGACCGCAGACAAGATTGATGAACAAACACACACACACACACACACACACACACACACACACACACACACACACAAAAGGCAGAGTTATGTAGATGAAGTGTGAGGAGTCGGGCCGCAGACGACCGTCTCACATCGAGATTAAAAGAACGAACAATAAGAGTAAGCGCTGCTTTTTTCCACAATCTGTGTGTATAAACTGAAAAGAAATGACTCACACATGGCTAATATGAATTACATCTCTCTCTCTCTCTCTCTCTCTCTCTCTCTTTCTGTTGCTCTCTCTCTCTCTCACACACACACACACACACACACACACACACACCTATAAGTAAACCTCGCCAGCCTTAAACTTACAAACGAGACCGAACAACAGCTGATGTAACGCCCAACTTTTAACATGATCCAACGTTTGCTAATTCAGCTAATTAGCTACACTGCTAATGTACATAGCTAACAAGTGTACAGTTTAGCCTTCATGTGTTAGCTACATTTGCAAAAAAAAAAAGTAAACTTCAGAACTTACATTTTCATACACTTTTTTTTTTTTTTTTAAACAGGCTGCTTAGGACTAAGTGAGGACTAAGAGATTTAAAAATTATATGTAGAAAATAAATGTCTTTAAACACACACACACACACACTCACACACTCACACACAGACTTTTCTATCTTTGTGAGGACCTCCCATTGGAATAATCATTAGTGTAGGTAAGTAATACTACACTACACTACTACACTCAACCTTAACCTCAGTAACCAAAAGGAAAACGTTTTTATCTCTTTTAGTTTTTTGCAAATAAAACACATTGAATTTTTGTGAGGACACACACACACACACACACACACACACACACACACACACACAAGATGGAAAAGCAAATAAATTATGTATCCTTGACATTCTGCATTTCCAATTTGAAAAAAATACATAAATCCAAAGGAGCGTGATGATACGAAGACAGATGATCTCCACACACTCCAGAAGTTCATTAGCAGTAAAAGGCCAAAAGCTCGGCTCGGCCCGGCTCACATCGGCGAGATTAAGGTCAAACTCATTGGCGAGGTGCCACTGGAGGTCCGTGTTTGTTTAAGGAAGAGATTACTAAACCCTCTTGTAGTGCGTGTACACAGAGAGACCATGCCAGCCACCTACACCATCTACACCACCTACACCACTGACACGCCCCCCACCCCCCCCACCCACCCCCGGAAATATACCCACGCCCGTGCCAAGACGAGCAGAATGCTCTCTGCTGACTGCCAGCAGGAGAAAGCAGGTAATTAGGGAAGGGCTCTGACCTGTACCTTATTTCACTGGAGGTTTTTCTGTTCCTCTCAGTGACAGAGATGGAGCAGGCTGACACCGATGCCAGGTCTACATGCCCAACAGCCTCCCAGAGTGGCAAGCGATGTTGTTTTGGTTTGTTGCCAACATTAATGTGTTTGGGGTTTTTTTGTTGCTGTCCCTGGTGCACCCGTGGGCAGGCAGAGCTCACAGTTAAAGAAAGAATGTCCTCACTAACTATTTTTAATTTTGACACACCAGATCATTACCTTAAAACTTCACCTCAAACCACATCCAGGCCCTCGAAGCTGAAAGTGAAATACAGATGAAAATAAACTTCCACTTCGCTGAACTTAAACATTTATTTAACAAATGAGGTTACAGAGCAATAGCAAGGTTTTATATTTTGTTTCTTTCCTCTGTTCTCTTTTTTCCTTTCCATTCATTCTTTTTGTCTTTACTTTCTCTCATTTCTTTCCCCTTCATCACTTCAACCGTGAACTTTACCTTTGCAAACTTTCCTGCATTTGACAGCTTTTACATCCCCCCCCCCCTTCCCCAAGACGCATCTTTTCTCATCTTTCTCTCTTTCTTCCTCGATCATTTTCATCTCCTCTCAAGCACAGGAAGTGAAGGTTGTATTCACTCATTCACCATTCGTCTTCACTAAACTCTTTACCCTGGTCTGATAGTGAACCGATGCTGGGATCACAGGGCGCGAGATGGAAATACACCCTGGATGGAACGCATGGCAGCATGCACACACAGTCACACCTAGGGGCAATTTAGGGTCTCTGATCAACCGGTGTGTTTTTTGGGAAGATAGACAAAAGCAGACAACCCGGAGGAAACCCAGGTGGACACGGGGAGAACGTGCAAAACTCATATACCAAGCTCAGGATCGAACCAGTGACCCTGGACCTGTAAGTTGGCAAAGCTACCCACAGCACCACCATGCTGCTCTGCAATGTTAAAATATTCAGGAACCAGAAGTAACGAGCAGCTTCCCAAGGTGTTGATGCAATCTGAGCAGGTGAGTTACATGCTGTAACTTGGGACAAGAAGAAAAAGAAGTGAGAGAGAAAGAGAGAGAGAGAGAGAGAGAGATATGTAAAATTGCTGACTTGGGATCATCTCTCTGTCTCTCTCTAATGATAAACTCAACAGACACAAAACGTAACCTGTCTCTAGGTACCAACAACCCCTAGGGTGAAACTTTTTCCCGGAAAAACATTTCAACAGGATGATACCACCCACCTCTGTCATCCCATAACCCCCCCCCCCCCCCCTCCCATGAGCAGGATACAAAACAGTTGCAATTCCTCAGTTTCCATAGAGATGTGTGCTTTCTCTGGCGTGTGACAGCCCGATGTGTGACTGAGCACGCTCATAAAGGATCCCAGTGCTCGTCAGAAAGCCTGTTATTACCACAATCATTCAATTGGGACCGATTTGCATAATTAAGGTCCGGTCGGCCGCCTCTATGAATCATTGGCCCAAGATCTTCAGTGGCTCCAAACAGGGATGTGAGAACTTGGGCTTGAAGTGGGCTGGGTCAATCAGCAGAGGGCAACTTCAAGGACAACCACTCATTTGCATACAAGGACGATTATTTGATGGCGACTGAAAAATGAAACGGCAACAGATGAACAGACCTGAACACCACACACACACACATACACACACACACACACACACACACACACACACACACTATCTCATACTTCCCAAGCAGGAAGGGTAGAGTAATGGATCCCCCCAAAAAACATGCTAATGAGTATACAAGACAAGTCTTTTGTGGGCAAAAACTAACTGAGTGAATCTTACACATGACTGAAAGAGCACCATCCAGCTTTTGTCTCAAGCAGTGGTGCGTTTTACACTCCTTAACTAATGACATCTTAAGCTTATTGTTTTCTCCCAAAAAGAACATCACCACACACAAAGAATTCAAGATGTAAAGATCTAGACCACCTTTAATAAGCCTGCTGTCTTACCTCAGTGAGATGAGGTGTGGGGTTGAAGCCGCACATGTTGCAGACCTGGGCGTGGCACTGGGTACAGTGGTTGTAATTGGGAGGTTCTGTAGGCACGCCAACATTTAGCTCGGTCTTGCACAGCGGGCAGCACACTTTTGGTCTACTCTTCTGCTGCTGAGATGGCGCTCCAGGTTGGGGTCCAGGATGGGGTCCGGGTTGGGCGCTGGGTTTTGGGGTTGCTGCTGGAGCCTTCTGAGGTGTCTGAGGCTGCGGCTGGTCAACCGATATCAGACTGCTGGCCTGGTTCAGGAGGGACGCGCCAAATCCGAAGAGCTTGCCAAACGGCTGCTCCGATGGAGGAGGATTCGGTTGAGATTTGGTGGGAGTCACAGGCTGGGATTGAGATTTTCGTTGAGTCTGAGGGGTGGTTGGAAGTTTTGGATGAGTCTGCGAAGGGGTCGGAGGTTGGGATTGAGGTTTGGCTTGGGTTTGGGCTGATGGAGTAGTCTGGGATTGAGGTTTGGCTTGGGTTTGGGCTGATGGAGTAGTCTGGGATTGAGGTTTGGCTTGGGTTTGCGCTAATGGAGTAGTCTGGGATTGAGGTTTGGCTTGGGTTTGCGCTAATGGAGTAGTCTGGGATTGAGGTTTGGCTTGGGTTGATGGAGAGGGTTGGGATTGAGGTTTCGCTTGGGATTGGGCTGATGGAGAGGGTTGGGGTTGGGGTTTTGCTTGGGATTGGGTTGATGGAGAGGCTTGGGATTGAAGTTTCACTTGGGTTTGTGTTTTCAGGGGGGTGGATGGTTGAGATTGAGATTTTAGTTCATTCTGAGATGCTGGGAAAGGTTTGGGTTGGGTTGAAGATGGAGTTTGGGGCGCCGTCCGAGGTTGGGGTTTGGTGGGCTGCTGCGGAGAATGGATCTGCTGCTGACTCTTGGATCGTGGGGTGTCCATGTCCATTCCTAATGCCCTTTGCATCTGGCAGTTCAGACACAGCCATTCCTGCACCTGAGAGACAGAGCCAAGAAAGAAGAAGATAGAAAGAAGAGGGAGAGAGAGAGAGAGAGAGAGAGAGAGAGAGAGAGAGAGAGAGAGAGAGAGAGAGAGAGACCTTGTGTCATCCCCCTGTGATCGAATGCTTTGGAAATATTATATGAACAGCAGCCATGCCAATAAAGCAGCATTGAATTATTAAAGAGGGAGAAAGAAAGACAGCACTACAGGCATTTCATTAAACATTTCACATAAGCTTACAAGCTCTGTTGGTATTTCATCATACAACAGATGCGTGGTACTACACCTGATACTACAACCCAAAGAACCACTCAACAGCTCACTCTCGAGTTGCTTATATAATCACTATTCACAATAAACAATAACATGACAACAAAGAGTTGCTTAATAGGATTATCGTGCACTGTGCTTCTCAATCCCCGAGTGTTTTATCACTCACCTGATTCAGCTCATCAGCTCATTAACAGGCACTTCATGAGGTTAAACTGTTTGTGTGAAATTAGAGGAAACACCAACATGATCAGAGCACAACTGCCGACTCAGGATTGTGATTCATTTGGGCTGTCAAATTACCTGCACTTTAACTTTATTCCCACTCCTTCCCACTCAAATACACACCCTCCTGTCTCACTCAGACACACCCACACCCACCTGTCTCACTCAAACACACACACCTGTCTCACTCAGACACACCCACCTGTCTCACTCATATACACACCCACCTGTCTCACTCAAAGACACACCCACCTGTCTCACTCAAAGACACACCCTCCTATCTCACTCAAAGACACACCCACCTGCCTCACTCAAAGACGCACCCACCCGTCTCACTCAAATACACACCCACCTATCTCACTCAAATACACACCCACCTGTCTCATTCAAACACACACACACCTGTCTCAATCAGACACACCCACCTGTCTCATTCAAACACACACACACCTGTCTCAATCAGACACACCCACCTTTCTGAGTCAAATACACACCCACCTGTCTCACTCAAACACACACACACACCTGTCTCACTTAAACATACCCACCTGTCTCACTTCAACACAGACCTACCTGTCCCACTCAAATACAAACCCACCTGTCTCACTCAAAGACACACCCACCTGTCTCACTCAAATACACACCCACCTGTCTCACTCAAATACACACCCACCTGTCTCCATCAAATACACACCCGCCTATCTCCCTCAAAGACACACCCACCTGTCTCTCTCAAATACACATACACCTGTCTCACTCACTTGATTTAAGATTTCAGATTTAAGTGTTTATCTTATTTCCCATGTCCATGTAATTACGCAATAAATAACCTCTCTCTCTCTCTCTCTCTCTCTCACTCTCTTTTTCCCATGCAGGTGATGATGTGAGACAGACTGAGCGTGTGAGAATTGAAGCTTTTGTATGTTAATTGGCAAAGCAGAGCAAGAACAGCTGCTGAAATTGTGGTGCGTTCACACTGCTTATATAACGTTTGTGTATCCGTGTGTGTGTGTGTGTGTGTGTGTGTGTGTGTGTGTGTGTGTGTGAGAGAGAGAGAGACAGAGAGAGAGAGAGAGAGAGAGAGAGAGAGAGAGAGAGAGAGAGATCTATGCACAGCAAGTACACACATCCCAGTTGAGCAAACTTGGCAATCATGGCACCCCCTACTGACCATATGTCTTGAGAACACACACACACACACACACACACACACACACACACACACACACATATTTTAAGCATCTCGTATTGTCAGTGAACTCATCATTAGCATCACACTCATTTGCATTTCTTTCATTATGAACTCATTTGAATGGGACATCAAAGTTAAACTGAAGCTGCATAACGACCCTTTCAGTGATCGAATCTGACTTTCACATTTACATGAAAACACACCACCTTAAAGGAACAATTTCACCAAAACTGAAGAGTACAAAATATCCACCTTGCACCAAATCGCTTCTAATGTTTAGGCCACGCCTTTCCATGTGCTGAGAAAGAAACTGTGGCTGTTTTAGCTCTGTGACATCATTTTATCGTCATTTCAACGTCCATGTTCATTAAGAATGGCACGGAAGCCACGCCTCCTACATTAAGACTGACAGGTACAGAGACCATACCTACTTTATTGAGACTAACAGACACAGGAGCCACAGCTCCTTCATTGAGACTGACAAATACAAAAGCCACGCCTCCTTCATTGAGACTGACATATACAGAAAACCATGCCTCCTTCATTGAGACTGACATATACACAAAGCCACGCCTCCTTCATTGAGACTGACAAATACAAAAGCCTTTGGCGATGACTGACAAGCACAGAAGCCACACCTCCTTCACTGAGACTAACAGACACGGGAGACAGCCTCCTTCATTGAGACTGACAGACGCCGAGGCCACGCCCCCTTCACTGGGACCGTGTATGTGAACTGATGAACATGCAGGGGGTTAAAGAGCTCCCACACTAATTGAACTGTATTCAGACTTTAATTAAAAATGTAATTAAACTACATCTCTCTCAGTAGGGCCATAACCTTCAAGTGGAAGATGTCAAGTGGAAGTGTCTAGGGGAAGTGTCTAGGGGAAGTGACTAGGGGAAGTGTACCTCACTGGACTAGAACAGAAGCGGCACTGAATTATTGTGTGGGTTTTACAGCAGGTGGTGTAAATAAAGAGGCTTCACCAAGTGGTCATTGAGTCAGGGTGTGTGTGTGTGTGTGTGTGTGTGTGTGTGTGTGTGTGTGTGTGTGTGTGTGTGTGTGTGTGTGTGTGTGTGTGTGTGTGTGTGTGTGTGTCTCGCTCACACCTCAGCACCCCAGAGACACAAAACAGCCCCAGAATAGACAGACACAATGAGACAAAACAGGAATGAGTGTTAATTCAGCAAACTCTCTCTCTCTCTCCCTCTCTCTCCCTCTTAATTGCTTCTCTTTTTTTCTCCCTTCCTATTTCTCTGCTTCCCATAAATCTTCTACCACAGGCCAGGTACACCCACACACACACACACACACACACACACACATACACACACACCCACACACACACCAGCTGTATTTTCTCACTATTTTATTCAAAATTGTAGCTCACCACCTGCAACATGACAGCAATCTCATAAGAAGTGAACTTTCAGAGGGACATTCCACTGAGGACATGCAGTGTACACCATGCTAAACTGGTGGCCATAAGAGATCATTATCTGTTAGCTACATCAGCGTGTTAGCTCCATCACCGAACTACCAAACATGTCCCATTAACCATATTTGGGATTAAAAGGGACAGAGTGGGCATTTTATTCTTGCCATTTCATTTGTGTGTGTGTGTGTGTGTGTGTGTGTGTGTGTGTGTGTGTGTGTGTGTGTGTGTGTGTGTGTGTGTGTGTGATATTTAAAGGTTTGTTGGTTTTTTAATGTGTCTTGTCCCAGTTTTGAGAAAGTTGCACCATACTGTCTCTCTCTCTCTCTTTCTGTCCGTCTCTGTCTATCTCTCTCGCCCCTCATTATTCTGTAGAGAAACTGATTTTCTGTCTGTCTGTGTCCTTCTCTAACTATCTGTGATTCTCTGCCTGTCTGTCTCCTCCATTGTCTATCTATATATCTGTCTGTCTGTCTGTCTATCTATCTATCTATCTGCTTCCCTATCTATCTATCTATCTATCTATCTATCTATCTATCTATCTATGTCTATATATCTGTCTGTCTGTCTGTCTATCTATCTATCTGCTTCCCTATCTATCTATCTATCTATCTATGTCTATATGTCTGTCTGTCTGTCTGTCTATCTATCTGCTTCCCTATCTATCTATCTATCTATCTATCTATCTATCTATCTATGTCTATATATCTGTCTGTCTGTCTGTCTATCTATCTATCTATCTATCTGTCTATATGTCTGTCTGTCTTTCTATCTATCTATCTATGTATCTATCTATCTGTCTGTCTGTCTGCTTGTCTATCTATCTGTCTATATATCTATGTCCGTCTGTATGTCTGCTTTTCTCTGTCCGTATCCTTCTCCATCTGTCTGTCTCTCTACATTTGTTTCCTTTTTCATGTCTCTGTAGCTGTTTGTTTCTCCATATCTCCACTCCTCTGTCTGTCTCTCCATCTGCTTTTTTTTTTTGCTCTCTCTGAATCTTCTTTTTGACGTCTCTGTGTCTCTGTCTCGTTAACATTAGCCTTGTAGCTCCTGTGTTAAACTCGGCGTCGGTGTCATTTAGGGACGGGCGGCTCGCTGTGCAGCGCAGAGAGGACAGCGGAACGGACTGAAGCGCCCATCTTCCTCCTGAATGTGGGACATTCTTCTTTTCCTCTGCATGACACTCTCATTGTTTTGGGAGGAGAATATAAAGAGGGTCAGGGCGAGCAGCGCAGGAACAACCAGCTCCCGTTTCATATTTCACGCTGCTGTTGGTTCAGAAACGGCGTGTGACTCGGTCAGAGCTCAGAGGTTAAGAGTCTCTACTGTACTTACGAGACCAAATTCCACAAGTGCCAGAGAGCCAATAATCCCTAATTATTTGTCTCGTTATTAAGACCCTTGACCGCCTAGCGCTCGGCTCCGTGCTCAGATTGGACTCTGATTCACCTGCAAGTCGATGAAAGACCCGGAAAACAGCCGCATAAGCTGAACGTCATCTCATTACCAGGTTCGACACGGAGGTGAGAGAGTGACGGAACAGACGCCGCTTCGAACCCGTCCTCGTTAAAAGGGGAAAGGATTTTAATTTAAACAGCTCGCCACAAATCGAGAGGCCTCAGGAGTCACGACACCGGTGTCTAAGTGATATTTATCACCGTGAGCCGCCTGCCGTGTTCCAAACCAACACACACCCGCACTACACTTCACCACTTCACCACTCATTCAAATGGATGGTCAGGTAATGAGTTTTGGTGCCATGGAAGCACCTGGTGCTTTATTCTCTTCTTCCTGTTTTGTCCGATCTATTAGGTGTGTCAGGGGAAGCAACCCTTCAAATGTTCAAACGTCCACAATGTCCCGTTTATCCCAAATGTAGCCGAGACACGATCGTCAGAGGCCGCTTTCACGCTAATCTTTTTTTTTTTTTCCTCAACAGTCAGCGCATGTTTTACAGGGAATCATCTGGGAATTTGTTTTTTTTTAAAAGTGCTGCCGTCAGTGGTTTCTTTCTTCTTTTCCAAACTTTTCGGAAAAGACATCCGACATTTTTTTTTTTTTTATGCTGACTTCAACTAAAGCTCGTAACTCAGAATTACCGACGGAGGAAAAACACAAAGTTCAGCGTACGACGTCGCGTCAGCACGGAGCTCGGCCACTCACACCCTCGGCAGGACGCTGAGGCGTCCGTGTTTTTCCGACACTCAAACATGACGTAATTCCGAGTTCAGACTTCCCACTGCAGGGTTAACGCAAACACAGCGTCACTTCGGAGCGAGGAGATGTTGTGGACGATGATTTTCTTCATGAACGGTTCCTCTCGGCCATAACCGGTGTCTATTGACAGGTCTTTCAGGTTCACTGAGATTTCTGGTGTGAGCATGAAATTCTCGATTGTCACCAGTGGATAAGGGATCAGGATGAGGGGTATAATTTGCCCCGTGCTTGAACAAGAAATGCCCCCACAACCACACATCACCCATCCCCCCCTCCCCGCCCCCCCCCCCCCCCCCCCCCCCCCCCACACAACACCCACTGAGTGAGGATCCGGTGAAGGTCCTGCCAAGACACCAGCACTGAAGGTGGGAAGAAGATCTCTAAAGGACTGGCAGTGTTCCGTTTGTGAGTGTGGGATGGCGTGTGTGTGTTTGTGTGTGTGTGTGTGTGTGTGTGTGTGTGTGTGTGTGTGTGTGTGCGCAGTCCAGATGGCTCCAGGCTCACTTCCTGCTGCCAGTCTTATGTCTGATTCTGCAGCTTAAATTCAAAACGCAGTGAAATCAGACTTCATTTCATCACCGTAATATACGTTTATCACGTTCTCTCATTTAAACAATAATCCTTTATTTATTAATCGTTTTATATTTACGCAAAACCTATCGGCCGACAGGAGCAGAGACGATAACACTCTAACAATATCAGATCTCATCTCCCGTTTTCTCTCGTCCGAAATATCTCTCGCTTTTCTACTCGTTTTTTCCCTCTTTCACTCCGTACATCTTTTTCATTTTGCCTGAGTTTCAGTACAAAGGTTTGAGGCTGATGCATTCACAAGTAAATTCCATGGGGGCCTTTTCTGAACTGAAAAAGAAAATAAATCCTGACAAGTGAAATTAGTCACATGATCAAATTCTGGTCTCTGATTGGTCAGATAAAGAAACGAGCCTGATTGAAATTTCCAAAATAGTTTAGAATTATGTAACGAATTCTCAGTGTGTTTCTAAAATGTTAGAAACTGCTGCCATGTTTTTTTTCTTTCTTTCTTTCTTTCATTTCTCACTTCTTTACCAGTCCCCTTCTCTCTCTTTGCTCTTTTCCACCTTCCCATCTCCTCTCGTCCTAATTACCCCTTTCTCACTGTCTCTCTCTCTCTCTCTTACTCCATTCATCCTTATCCCCCACCCTCACTCTCTCTCTTTCTCTCTCTCTCTCTCTCTCTCTCTCACTCTCTCTCTCACTCTCTCTCTCTCAGAGTGGTGGAGGATTGCAGGAAGATCTATAAATAGAGACTGGCCCGATGGCTGAGTGCTTGAGGTGCTGCATGCTGTAGGGGAGACCACTGAAGTGTGTCCACATCTCTCTCTCTCTCTCTCTCTCTCTCTCTCTCTCCATCCTTTCTCTTTTTAACTCCATCTCTCCGCTTCAGTCTGTTCCTGATGTCCCTTTGCAGATCTCCTCTCTATCTCTCTCTCTCTCTCTCTCTCTCTCAACCCACTAAATTTAACTTATATATCGAATTTTATATCACCCGTCTCTTTTATCCCAAATTTCTATTTCTTTTCTTCCTTTCTCTCTCACACGTACTCTCTCTCCCTCTCTCTTCTCACTCATTCTGTTTCCTTTACCAGTCCCCTTCTCTCTTGTTCCAACCTGCTCTCATCCTAATGACCCCTTTCTTACTCTCTCACTCTCTCTCTCTCTCACACTCTCTCTCTTACTCCATCCATCCTTCTTCCCCCACCTTAAACACTGAGTTGTCAGTCTGCACCATCTCTCTCTCTCTCTCTCTCTCTCTCTCTCTCTCTTGCTCCATCCATCCTTCTTCCCCCACCTTAAACACTGAGTTGTCAGTGTGCACCATCTCTCTCTCTCTCTCTCTCTCTCTCTCTCACAGCCGTTCTGTCTTCCTCCATCCTCATCTGTCACACAAATAACCACAGACGCCTCACTCTCTCTCACCCCCTCATTTTGTGTTTGTGTGTGTGTTTGTGTGTTTTTGATTGCAGGACTTAATCAAGTGAACATGAATTTTGACAGGGAGTGAAAGAACATGTGATGGTGTATGTGTGAGGGGGAAACCAAACGGTGTGTGTGGATCATTTCATGCTAACCCCAGTAAACTAGCACACACTAATCGCGTAAGTTAGCGCACTTAAGGTTTTGATGCCTGTTGAAAGTAAACGGCGTCCAGACTGCGATGCGTGTCGAGGGTTTTTCTGACACAGGGACAGTCAGAGGATGTGGTGACTGAGGCACAAAGGAACTCGAGATGCACTGTTTAAAACACATAACACATCTATCACCGTCTCTGTTTCCCCGTCGATCTCCAGAGCAGCGGCCGTATTTCCTCCGGTGAGCACAGAGGTCACGCTCAGCGGTCTCTTTATCTTTTTTCTCTCTGTCATCCTCACACTTTCTCTCTATCTGTTATCTGTCAGGCTCTTTATTTCTCTCTCTCTCTCCGTGTTCAGTCTCAGCTTCACTGCTCTGTGTGTCTCAGTAGTCTTTACATCATTTATATTCCACATTAGCAGAATAACCAGACAGCGCTAACAGTCGAGACGAGACGATCCCGACTTCTTCAGCGCTCGGCCAGCGTTAATCATGAAGGAAGGTTACAGAGAGAAGACGGTTACGGCTGCTGAACTCTTACCTCTGTGAGGTGTGGGTTGGGGTTGAAGCCGCACTGGTTACACACTGTGGCGCGACACTGCGTGCACGTGTTGCAGTTCGGCTGTCCGTCCGTGACGCCCGTCAGGTCGGCTGTCTTACACACCGGGCACAGCTTACTGCTGGGCATTGGGGCAATCTGGGGCAAAGAGTAGGGCGATTTAGGGCCACCCACATCCCCCTGAGGGCTCTTCCGGGGAGAGTGGCTCTGATCGGGGATGCCACCGACCGACCCCCCCGGCTTGGGCCCATTACTGGGGTCTGTGGGGGGTGGTTTGCCTTGGATACTGTAAGCAAGAACAAGAAACAAAAAGGAAATCAGTTTACTGATTCAGAATCACCTTTTTTCAACAGACTCAGGGAATCAGTGTACTGATTCAGAATCACCTTTCTTCAACAGACTCAGGGAATCAGTGTACTGATTCAGAATCACCTTTCTTCAACAGACTCGGGGAATCAGTTTACTGACTCAGAATCATTTTTCTTCAACAGACTCAGGGAATCAGTGTACTGATTCAGAATCACCTTTCTTCAACAGACTCGGGAATCAGTTTACTGACTCAGAATCATTTTTCTTCAAAAGACTCAGGGAATCAGTTTACTGACTCAGAATAATTTTTCTTCAACAGACTCAGGGAATCAGTTTACTGATTCAGAATCAGCTTTCTTCAACAGACTCAAGGAATCAGTTTACTGATTCAGAATCATTTTTCTTCAAAAGACTCAGGGAATCAGTTTACTGATTCAGAATCACCTTTCTTCAACAGACTCAGGGAATCAGTGTACTGATTCAGAATCATTTTTCTTCAACAGACACAGGGAATCAGAACGTTCAGAATCATGTGTAATATGATTCAGAATCATGATTCAGAATCATGTGTAATAGGAATCGTTTTTATTCGTTTTAGTAAAGCAGTGAGCTGAATCAGAATCAGGTTAATTCACCAAAGCCAAAGAATCATGATAAGTGCATCAGGATCGTTTTTATTCACTGAAGTCAAAGTATCAGCGTTCTGAATCATAATTCTTTTTATTTGACAGACTCGGGGAATCATTGTACCGAATCAGAATCGCTTTTATTTACCAAAGTAAAAGAATCATGCTACTGTATCTGAATCATTTTATTCAACAGGGTCAAAGAATCAGTGTTCTGAATCAAGATCAATTTTAATATGAATCACTTTTATTAAATAAGTACAGCTGGTGTAATGCGCTTTTGCTCGCTACGTCCAGGGAGTCTGGGTAATAAAGTCGGCAGAGTACAATGCTCTGCAAATGCAGAAAACACGTGCAAATGCAGAAACGCTGCAATACGCCGAAAAACATAACAGACGTGGTTTACAGCAAAACAGAAATTTTCCCAGGGACATGTGACAGAAAAACCTAGAGGTTGTTTTAGCAGCCGCTCTTCATGAATCCATGGTTCAGCAAGCTGCACGTAAAATTTAGGGGAGTGGCTTTTAGACACTTAGACACTTTTTAGACACAGCGGTAATATAATAGTGCCGAAGGCGTGGTTTCAGGAAGAGCGGCTTAACTGCAATGTTAAAACAACCTCTAGGTGTTTCTGTCACATGTCACCTGTGATTCTGAGTCAGTAAACTGATTCCCTGAGTCTGTTGAAGAAAAATGATTCTGAATCAGTAAACTGATTCCCTGAGTCTGTTGAAGAAAAATGATTCTGAATCAGTAAACTGATTCCCTGAGTCTGTTGAAGAAAGGTAATTCTGAATCAGTACACTGATCTATTTGAGTCTGTTGAATAAAAGTGATTCTGAATCAGTAAACTGATTTCCATTTTGTTGTAAACCATTTCCTTTGTGTTTTCGGCTTATTGCAGCATTTCTGCATTTTTACACGTGTTATCTGCATTTGCACGTGTTATCTGCTTTTGCACGTGTTATCTCCATTTTCAACACATTGGATGAATCAGAAAAAAATTTTAATATTAAATTATTTTGTTCACAGCATCGCTGAACTAAACCAGATTTACTTTTATCCAAAAGAAAAACTGGTTTATATATATATATATATATATATATATATATATATATATATATATATATATATATATATATATATATATATATTTATTTAGTACGACATGAAATAACATTGCTGACTGCTTAAAGGTACGTGTCATAGTGTGTCGTGTTTGCAGCTATTAAAGCTCTCCTGTAGCTCCTACATGTCACTCCGAGAACTTAAAAGGTGACAGAGGCTTAATTAATCTATCAGTACAAACCACATTTCTGTGCACAGGACAGAAAATTAACTGACAGTCAGAACACACACACACACACACACACACACACACAAACACACACACGCTTCATGTTATTGGCCCTGGAACCTTCGCATTCAGGTGTGACAGGACGGCCGGGGTGTAGGAGCACCGCGCTCACTGCTTCATCTCAGACACGAGTAAACACACATTATCTGAGAGAAAAAATGAACCACAATGAGAGATAATGAAATATCAAAGCGAGATTAGAGCTGTAGAGAAGAAAGGCACAGGCGTGTAAAGCGTGCCGACTCTCCACGCCTGAAATCACCATTTTTCCCATGAAGAAGAGTGACTCAGCGGGAAAACGGCCGCGACAGAGCGAGCGGGAATGAAAAAGGGAGCGGGCCGGGAGCTGAAATCGAGCATGAAGGCGATTTCATCAGGTCTGGAGAGAAACGTGCGCTGAACGCGTTCGGATCTGGCAGCCGCGTTCGCCCGACCTTAAAATAAATACAATTGGATGTGAAATGTACAAATATGATTTCCAGTCGCTTCATTTCAACCGCAATACGAGCGCAGTTAACGTGGCTTCACAAAATTTAATTCCGCCTCAACCATGAGGCTGGTTTTTTTGTTTGTTTTTTTTTTTGTCTAAAATGGATTTCTTGTACTTTTTGCTGCAGCTGGTTATTATTATTATTCTGCTCCTTTATTTCAGTGCTTTCCACAGTCTTTCCACACCTGCTGCATGCAATTTTAAAGTCACTGAGCATCTATTACTCTTCACACGTGCGTGATACACGGTCGTGATAGAGCGCGTGTTAATTAGCGGTGGGTGTAACACGGTCCCTCCAGGATTTAACGATTTTGTGATCGCAGAAATTAACGCAAATTCAAGCAAGCTCCGCGATGTTCGGAAGAGCCGCGATTTTTCGAAGTTAC
>CM042558.1:18929799-18982299 GCA_023630585.1 Cranoglanis bouderius
TGTGGGGGGGGGGGGGGATTTTGCTCACTCTGCTCATCACCTGCCTTCTAAAAGTTTCAGTGCAGCTTCAGTTCGGATGAAAACACCAGCGTGTGGCAGTCTGAAAGTCTCGCACACACACACACACACACACACACACACACGCTTACGAATGACAGGATCTTACTAAATACACACCACACACACTTCTACTTCCACTTCCACACACAAAATATGTCACTAGCAGTCACCTGTGTGTGTGTGTGTTTAGCATCTGTCAGGTTTACGCTAATCACCATTAGCTAGCATGTTGAACAAGCTACAACAACACAGCTGAGGTTTCTGGCAGTTCTGTCAGTTGTCTGTATAAAAGACTTAAGCGGCTACGTGCTAGCTGGCTAATTCATCAGCTACGATTATTAGCTAGCTGCTCCAGAAACAGCGTTCTCACATTTTTAACCACTTGAAAATATAAGCTTGCTCGACTTCTCATGTCAAAAGAACAAAACAGCAGTTGATACGTGTGTACTAAAATAACGTGTATGTAAAAAAAAAAAAACCCAAAAAAAAACCCACACGTAGCGTAGCTAGCATTCATGTGCTTAGCATCCCAGTGTTTTCTGTCTGGTTTACGCTAATAACTAGCATACTGACCAACCAGCAACCACGCAGGTGATGTTTGTGATGGTTTTGTCTTCATGTTGTCCATACAGAAGACTTAACAGCTACATACTAGCCGGCGAATTCATTATTACCTGGTTTAACCTCTGCCTTTAGATGTCATAGTTGCCTAGCAACATTGTCCTCACATTTTTTTAATAGTGGACATGTTTGTTTTGCCACACAACGACAGAGTGGATTAAATTTTGGGCTGTCTACAAAAAACAAGCATCAGCTCCTGTACAATTGCAGATTTTTTTTTTTTTTTTTTTTTTTTATCCATCCAGACATTTTTCACATTTCTGCTTTTTTTAAAAAAATTTTATTTTATGGTTCACATTTTGCAGACGGCGTATGGAAACGCACTGCACCCCCTCCGTGACTGATTGCTTTACAAGCCGAATCACGGCTCTCTCGCAATTAGCAAACACTCAGCTAATTTGTTTCGAGCTGCGTGACACAATCGTGGCTTGATTGCTTTTCGATACTCAGCGGTGTGTTGGAGTTGGCTAGCATGCTACGCTAGCTCCTGTTGCACAAAGAAGCATGCAGAGAATTTCATGCTCGTGATTCAGGAATCCACGGGAGAAGCACAAAGCAGGAGCAGCTGAATCAATCTTTTAAAAAAAAAAAAAGACGTCAGGAGCGCTTCTGCTCCTGCGTTCATGGAAATGCAGGCTAGTGTTTCGCGCACGGCCGAGGAGATCGTATACGGGCTGTGAGTTATTATCGGCAGTGGTCTGAGCTGAGCAGGAAAAATAGAGCTGCTTCCTGGAGAGAAGTTGCACTCGCTGGATCTCCAGAGACTCATTTCTGCCTGATATATAACTGAGTCAATAACAGACCTAAGAGAGAGGTGTGTGAGTGTGTGTGTGTGTGTGTGTGTGTGTGAGAGTGTGAGAGTGTGAGAGAGAGAGAGAGAGAGAGAAGGTTAGGGTTGTACTGGTGTTTAAAGGCTCCTCCTTTAGGAGTAGTCTCTGTGCTTATTATTCTCAGTGAAGGAGGCGTGGCCTGTGTGCTTGTCGGTCTCAGTGAAGGAGGCATGGCCTGTGTGCTTGTTGGTCTCAGTGAAGGAGGCGTGGCCTGTGTGCTTGTCATTCTCAGTGAAGGAGGTGTGACCTGTGTGCTTGTCGGTCTCAGTGAAGGAGGCGTGGCCTGTGTGCTTGTCGGTCTCAGTGAAGGAGGCGTGGCCTGTGTGCTTGTCATTCTCAGTGAAGGAGGTGTGACCTGTGTGCTTATCGGTCTCAGTGAAGGAGGCGTGGCCTGTGTGCTTGTCATTCTCAGTGAAGGAGGTGTGACCTGTGTGCTTGTCGGTCTCAGTGAAGGAGGCGTGGCTTATGTGCTTGTCATTCTCAGTGAAGAGGGTGTGGCCTGTGTGCTTATCGGTCTCAGTGAAGGAGGCGTGGCCTGTGTGCTTATCAGTCTCAGTGATGGTTTGGGACACGCCCACATCCACACTGGACTTATGGGTAGTGATTTAAACTGAACACCGAGGTGTGTGAAAAACAGTATATCCCTCCGGGTCCTGTTTCACACCTCATCGTGTGTGTGTGTGTGTGTGTGTGTGTGTGTGTGTGTGTGTGTGTGTGTGTGTGTGTGTGTGTGTGCGTGTCTGGCTCACTTTCATCTCACTTTACCAACAGACATGTCGCTATACGCCTGTTCAGGGTGACTTCACTCAGACGGGACACGATCCTACCAAGTGTTAGTCGAGTAATGAATGGGTTCGACAGAGACCAGAAAGCGTGACCATGAGAGATGACAGAGAAATAGCGATAGAGAGACAGAAAGAGAGAGAGAGAGAGAGAGAGAGAGAGAGAGAGTGTGAGACAGAGAAAGAGAGAAAACCCCGGAGCTCATGAACGCACCTTTATTCGATTGCGATGTCATTATGAAACAGGTTCTTTTATCCGCGTGATGTTTGGATGTCCTTTCTCCGTCTACAAGGAAACACACCATCGATTCCTCTCTTTTCTTTTTTCTGCTCTCTATATCTCCTGCTCTTTCTCCCCCACCCCTCTCTCTTTCTCTCGGTACTGCGAGTAACTACACAGTCATGCTCAGAACCATTATTTTTACACCACTATCTACTTAGCCTAATACATTTGCTTCAAATACGTCTCGCTCACCTCATTTTGACCAATCAGACAGCTGCTAAACCACCATGTTTATTACGCACTATATTACGACCAGTCAAAGACACCTGAAATGTTTTTCTGTGTTTTGGCCGTCCGTCCACTCTGAAAGAACATTTCTTTTACATTCATTACCAATAACACATATTTATAAAAAAATAATAATAATAAAATAAAAAAAAGCTTTCCAGCACAATTTTTGCACAGCAGTGTGGATGAGCAGCTGCTGTCGTCCTGCGATTGGCCCCTGATCGTCACATGATCCAACTCCAACACCTATAAAGGGTGAGGGTGAGTTCGTTTATCTCCTGTCACCACTGTTTTGGTCTCTTCGAACAAACGTACAGAGATGACTACACTCTTAAAATATTTAGAACCATAAAAGCTAACCCTTAAACCTACAACAGAGCATCTGCTTGGAACCCTTTCTGATGTGCACCACCTTCACATTTCAACCTGCGGGAACAGTGTGAACTGTGTGAATTGTGTAAACTACAGTACAAGCCATGTCTGCTCACTATAGACACTTGTTAGCAAAAGCTCGTGGTCTTAGGGGACACGGGAATATAGGACCCTCGAAACAAAAGACCCTGAGAAAATAACACCCTCTGAATGAGGGTCTAAAATAGCCCCTGAAAATAGGAACACAGGGTCTTGGGAATGTAGGAAACCTGGGCATTAGGGCCTTGGAAACATAGATCCATGGGAATATACGGTTCTGGGAAGATAAAACCCTGGAAACGCAGGTCTCTGTTAGCTAGGATTTAACTAGTTAGAGAGTGATGCTGTAAAGACTAGTTAACTAGTGCCTTCCGTAGATCAACTGCCAAAGTTGGTGCCTTTTATGGATTTTATGGAGATCAAACGCAGTGCAAAAGGAAAGTAGGCGGCAGCTAAGACTCCAGCCCAGTCTCCAGATGTTTTCTGTGCTGACCCGTGGGCGTTGGTGTCCAACGTTTTTTGAAAGTTGTTCAGAAATATTTTTGTCAGACCAAATTTCAATGAGGCAGTTTTACCTCGTCTTTGGTCCAAGTTAAACAACGATTCATGTCGCGAGCCGTTAGCAAAACAAACACGCTTTTTATCATGCATTGCTGTACAGGTTGGCTGGTCGGGTTGGGATTGCTTTCTCACCACAAGCGAACCGCTCCAGAGTTCTTTGCAATCGGGCGGAGACCACCTCGTTCGGCTGGTCCCGGACGGATTGTTTCGGTGCGGATCCGAGCGCGACTGCCACGTTCGTACATGTCTAAACGAACCAAACCAAGGGAGAAAACGCACTTCCTGGTCTTGGAACTGTCTTAACCAGCACAGACTGAGCGTGTGTGTGTGTGTGTGTTTATGTGTGTTTATTAAAGAGGGGGTGTGGTGTGTATTAGAATTGTGTATTTCAGATTAAACACGGTGCGTTAGCATGAGCCGGAGCCGAGCGAGAGACCTTATGGTCCGGGCTCGTGGGAAAACCTGGTGATCCGTGAAATCTGCCTCCGTCTGTCAATGGGCCTCTCACCCTTTCTCTCTCTCTCATACACACCCATACACACCCATACACACCCATACACCCCCCCCCCCATCTATACACTCAGTAGAGAGATAGTGTTTCAGCAGGATCATGCAGAGAAATGTGAACAGAACTTTTTTTTTTCTCTGCACAGAGAAAGAGAGAGAGAGAAAATCAAAGAGATTGAGAAGGACAGACTGAGAAATGGAGAAAGAGAGAGATAAAGAACGATAATGGCGATGAAATGTTTGATGCTCGCTTTAAAATGTAAAACCCAGATTCTTCTGTCTGCTTTCTAGTAAAAGAGAGAATGAACTCGAGGCGAGAAGAGCAGCGGGTAAAGAAATCAAAAACAGGCACATGGACATGAACATGTGTGTGTGGGAGAGAGAGAGAGAGAGAAAGAGCGAGAGAGAGAGAGAGCGAGAGAGAGAGAGCGAGAGAGAGATGGGAAGATTCTTCACTTGCATGTGTAACAAATGGCTCCTCATTATAATTTTATCAATAGTTAATGCAGCAGCGCTTCATCATGCCTCACACTGACCGGCCATATCACACACACACACACACACACACACACACACACACACACACACAGCACGCTTTATTATGGCAACAGGTGTGTACGAATAATCGCTTATAAGTTTCAGCTACGAATATGGAGTGAATAATCGTAACCCGAAATGTTTAATTCACACACACCTGGCTCGTACTCTGCATCTGGGCTTTACACATACAACTTTGAGCTTTTAGCCCCGCCTACTGAGCTTTCTCTAGCCAGCCACTTGGCTCCGCCCCCTCAAAATGTTACGATGGCTGCGTAGCTGCGGGTTCGTAAGTGTGGGATTCGTAAAAGGAAACTTGCAGATGCACGATTTGTAATTCCAACAATGAATTCGAATTTTGCACTGCAAAGGCGTGAATTTGAATCTGTAGTGAAAATATACCACTTGTAGGACAACCTGTGTTACAGGTTTGCGAACGTGATGCGTTTGCTGACTTTCATCAGGAAGTGAGCAGCGTTCAAATGCATGAAACCTGATTACAGCGCAGTCACGTGTGTCACGTTTATAAGATCTTCATCAGTACCAGCAGTATTACTGTAGAGCTGGAATGAATGCTACGCTTATATCCACACACACTAACCTGCACTCTGTAAAACACCTCCTGTCCTGGATCATCACAACATCCTGCCAACATTATGTAGAATTACATTTTCTGATCAATTCAGATGGAAAATTTAGTCTGAAACTATCATATTTAATTATATTTGGTGAAAATATTTGAGGATTTCTGCCTGTATTTAGATTAATGTACCGTCAGTGTAAAGACTTTCAATAAAAGCCATTTCGGCGACACTGTTATTGCATTTAAATCGAAGGTTTTATACTGTATACTGAGAACGTTATTATCAAAGATGCTTAAAAAAAACAGTTATATATTTACTAAGTGTGTAACGATCAGACGATTCAGAGTGATGCATGGGTGTATAAGGCGACGACCGAAATGAACCGGATCGCAAATCGATTATTATCGAAAAAGTACAGACGGCCGTGGTGCGTAAAATAATTCGTATTTTTAAACAGATGTGGCTGTAATAATGCTTTGGAATAATACTTTTAAAATAGTCCTTCCCCACGTCATCGTCGTATGCAAATGAACAGTAGGTTAATCACACCAGGTCCTAAACAACGTTAGTCACGTATCGATTCTTAAATCACACGATTCGTTGAGGCGAAGTCACGTGACTTTTTTGATGCGCATCGAGGAATTTATTCGGTAAATGTGTTTCCACAAATGTAGTTTATGCGCATGTTTTCTTATCGAATAAAAAAAATTTTAAAAAATGATCCGCCTCTGTCGAGCGCATCTGGAACAAAGCTACTGCCAGTCAGAATGATTATTGTAGCAGACTCAGCGGTGTCGTCAAATATCGAATGGTTGCTTTAAGAATGGACATCGGATCATATTGTATCATATCGCATCGCATCATATCTTAAAGTACCATACTGTACCGTATGATATGGTATCGTACCAAATCATATCTTACCGTAATGTATCGTATTGTACCGTATTATATCGTATCATACCGTATTGTATTGTATCGTACCATATCGTATTGTACCATATCATATCCTATCGTATCATACCGTACCATATCATATCTTTTCGTACCATATCGTATCTTATCGTACCGTATTGTATCATATTGTATCATATCTTTTCGTACCATATCGTACGCAAGCCTGATTGACAACCTTACACCCATTTACTCCCTTATTAAAAGCCACAGTGGACCCCCTCTTGTTGTGTTTAAGTGAATGTTGTTATAATGTACTGATCAAATGACTTCTGCAGACAGTTACACTGACAGCGACACTGCTGTAGCATTACTGACACGTCTGTTATAATGTAAAGCGCACTGATCATATGATTGCTGAAAGCAGTACTACTCACGTTATGATCATAAACAGTTGATATAGTTATTGTACATGTATGTGAAGGTTCTGAGCGCGGTGTCATTACTGACACTTGACAGTGTGATATGATCAGTGTTAGTGTAGTTAGAATAAAAAACTAACGGTCATGTTGTTGTTGCTGTTATAAGCCCAGATGTGTGCTCGGTAGAGCCGCAGTGCAGCCCGCTGTTCCCGCACAAAAGCGTGTAAACGCCGCTCATACCTGTCCGGTCCCGGCCCGGGTGCTGCGCGCGCTCCGGTGCTCGGCTCGCTGAGCTGTCCAGCGCGCGGCGGTGCTGAAGCGGAAGCGGCTCCCGGCTGGCCCGCCTCTCCCTCGAGGCTCGCCTCGTTCCCCATTTACCGACACCGAGTGAGAGACTGACAGAGAGAAAGAGACACAGACACGCGCGGCCCGTTCGGTCGACGGTTTTCCACCGCCAGACGAATAACGAGAATAAATAAAAGGAGACAGAGAGAGAGATACAGAGAAAGAGAGAGAGTGTGTCAGCGCAGCTCCGCTTCCGCCATCATCATCATCATCATCATCATCATCCTCATCACCACCGCCACCACCACAACCCGACGATCCGGCGACGAGCGAGCAGAACGGCGGAGCACGGGAAGGGCCGAGCGGCGG
Source organism: Cranoglanis bouderius (assembly GCA_023630585.1). NCBI lineage: Eukaryota > Metazoa > Chordata > Actinopteri > Siluriformes > Cranoglanididae > Cranoglanis > Cranoglanis bouderius. The sequence goes on from CM042558.1 coordinate 18,937,171, forward strand.
CGCGCACGCAAAACAAGCGGGAGCGCGCCCGCACGCGCCCTAGATCCGCGCTCGCTCCCTCGGCCACGGTGTCTCGTGCGCAGCGCCCCTATAGGATCACCTGAAGCTGAACGCGCAGAGACCCGGATGTGCAGAAATCATACAGTCCCATCACACACACACACACACACACACAATCTTTTTTTTTTTTTTTTTTTTTTTAATAAAACGAGGTTGTAATTTGTTAACAACAACAATAATAATAATAGTTATACATTTTGATATTTTTATTAATTACTATTATTGTTGTTATAGTTGATATATAAATAAACATAATTATAGTTATATATGAATAAACTGAGTCTGCATATCACTGGAATAGGGAAGATGCCATTGAGTCCATATATGGTAATGACAGCACTCTTTGAAGACCATATATGGGAATGTGGGCATGTCTTTAAATCCATATATGGAAGTTGTCACTTAACACTTTACTTTAGTACTTTGTATCTTGTATATTGCATTCTTACTGTACTTATTGTACCTATGTACATATGTATATACATATGTGCTTACACACACACACACACACACACACACACACACACACACATATATATATATATATATATATATATATATATATATATATATATATAATTTTAATCAGATTTGTTTAAGCTCTTGTGTGTGGGTGTGATATCCTGAGTCTCTTTATTTGACGTTAAAAAATCGGACAAAATCGGTTGTTTTTTTCCCCCGACGGCTAATTAATTACAAACTGATCTCAGCAGTTTGTCTCCAAAAGGCCTTTGTGCTGCTTTATTAATTCAGGTGCTGTAAGGAGTTGTCAGTTAGACTGTGTGTTATAAACTCGTCCTGTGCTTTCATCACGGCGTGAGTGAGGTGTGCTGAGACTGTGCTCAGGCTTCACAAGGGATTTAAACGCTGCTGGTGCTCCAGAAAGCTCTCTGATGTGTAATATCTACACCATTTACCCACAAGCACCTGCACGGAGAGACGAGAAAAGAGGCACACGCAGCACATTCTCAAAGTCGTGAAACTTTTCTGAAAGACGGCAACAACCACAAGTGAGTTTCCTTGTTTTAGTGTGTCCTCAGTGTGAACGGTCACAACACCTCAGCGGGAGGATGACCACCGAAAAAGAACCAGATTAAGGGTTCATCCGAGTCCACCACGGCGTCTGAGGTTCGCAGCACATGCCGGAAGAGGACTTACTCTTCACGCTGCTCGCTAGGCCGAGCTACGTCATGAAAACATCTAACATCTCTCATAACAAAAGACTCGCACAACCCCACGTATCATCTGTAGCCACCATAACGGCCCAGTCAGGACTGTATCACTGCACAAGGTACTGTATTGTATAGAACATTGTGCTTCATGTAGATCTTGCACCTATTTGCATATTCGTAACCCTATTCCATTATATTATCTTATTAGCATAATTCTATTTATTCTAGATTAATATATCTCTTTTTTTAAACCTGAAAATGTTTAAACCAACACTCATCATGTTCTGATGATCTTTGGGAAACTTATATGGATTAGTTTTGGCAGTTTATATGCAGAGGGTATCAGCTCACTGCCTACTCAGACACACACACACACACACACACACACACACACACACACACACACACACACACACACACACACACACACACACACACACACACTGTAGCAGGGTCAAAGCTGCATCTTTTTTTAAGCTTGGAGCAACTCTGAGCGAGGCTATAAATATCTCAAGGTGGATTTTCTGCTCATTTCTTCGGAACATTTCACCAGGATCTCGATTTCCTGAAGGATCGGACGAATCCTCAACTCATCTCATTAGCCCTTATATAAAATAATCTGAAATACAGAGTAAATCATTTCAGGAATCAAAGTCGCTGTGTTTCCTCTTTTGAGATGATCACTGAGCTGATGTATGGAAGATCATTTTGATAGATGATTTTTGAAACATCAGCCAACAATTCGATATAATATAATACAGTATGATCCAGTATTGAAAAAAGAAAAAAAATAAGTGTTAGCTGTGAGGCCACGCCCCCTTCCCATGGACATGGGATTGCACGTTGAGCATCAACATGCAATCCTACGAGATCAATAAAGGTCATTACACAGGCGTTTCTCACAAACTGGTGCTTGGACCCCCGTGGTCGCTGCTTCTACTGTATGTATATTGTACTATATTTTCAAACGTTCGAATAATTTTTATAAGACATAAGCTTGGAATGGGCAATTTATAAACCTAGTTTGGAGCCAGTGCTATTGTATTGCACAAAGTAAAACAAAACACAGTGATCAAGGGCACATTTTATAGTGTGGCATGTTTATTTTATTTAGGAGGACATCTAGAAATGACATTAGAAAATCACACACACACACACACACACACACACACACATACAGATATGTACAGATAGACAGACATTAGGAAGCAGAAATCATACAGTCCCATCACACACACACACACACACACACACGCACACACACACGCACACACCCCTTGCATCTGCACAAGGAAAGTAAGATTATGATACAACACATAGTTTTGGAAGTTTGGTCAGAATCTGAAACATTTTCTTTCCCCATAACACTGATTATTTCGGGCGAGACCGACACGACCGTCTTCAAAAACAATCCGTCGTGTTCAGAGCTCTGATTGGTCCAGCACTTAAATAAGAAACAGTGAGGACCATCCGAATTGTCCATAATGTCCAGGATGACCATTTGTCCCTTTTTTTTTCCCCCCGCGTTTGCTCTGTAGTCAGTGATACACACGTTTATCCGAGGCATCCGAGGTGTGTTCACTAACACTGGAGCGTTTAGGGCTGCTCAGAGGTGCTGCCTGTTATAAATCAGGGTGTGTTCACTAGCGCTAGTCTTTATTGTTTTGTTTGCACAATCCGGAGAGCGTTCACTTTGTAGGCTGGAGTGTGTCCGCAAGCACTAGTCTTTATAAGTTGAAGTGTGTGTGTGTGTGTGTGTGTGTGTGTTTTTGTGTGTGTGTTCACCACCTCTTGTCTTTTGTAAATGTGGGGCATGTTCACTAGCAATAGCTTTTGTGCCACAAAGTGCACAGTGATGTACAAGTGTGTTCACTAAGTCTAGTACTAGTTTTCATAAGTATCACATTCATCAGCGCTAGTTTTTATAAATTCAAGTATGTTCACTAGCACGAGTCTGTATATGTACAGGCACAGGATGTTCATCAGTACTCGTCTTCGTACGCGTCAGCGTGTTTATCAGTACTAGATTTTGTAAATCTCACTAGCTCTTGTGTTTCTCTGAGCTAGTCATCGTAAGCCTAAATGTGTTTGAGCTAGGCTGTGTTCAGAGGTCCTAGTTGTATTGGTTTGTTCACTAGTTCTTATTGTTACAAGTTAGACAGTTTATCAGCACCTTTTCTAAGAGAAATCGCCAGCGCCGGTGTTGGAGAGTCCGGGGGCGCGTTCACTGGCGCTTGGCTTTGTACGGCCGGGATCGCTTTCTTCGGTCCGGCTTGCGTTGTTTATGGAGGCGGCCGATGCTCACACCCTGCCGCCTGCGCACGGAAATGTTCTGCTCCACCAGGCTCGCCAGCATACCTACACACACACACACACACACACACACACACACACACACACACACACACACACACACACACACACACAGGATTAGAGGCAGTGAGCAGCATGATATATAGACAGGCTGCAGTTTTCACTTCCATCAGCAAGAATTAGACGATTTATTTATTTAAGAGTGAATCATGTGGCTTCTTCATGCTGCTGGGAAAGACCCCACCTCAACGCTAATGACTGTTATCACTACACGCTAGTACACACCAACACGTCTCTGTGATGACATGTTCCCTAACGTGAGTCACACAACTTACAGTCAGGGAGAAAGAACAAGGGGCAGATAGCGAGAATCAGATGCAATTTATCTTAATCCTCCGGCAGAGCAGTTAAAAGAGAGAGAGAGAGAGAGAGAGAGAAAGCAAATGAGACATTCATTAGGTGAAATAAAATCAGAGGAAGGTGGAGACGGACAGAGAGAGAGAGAGGGAGAGAGAGAGAGGAAATGGAGGACATGTAAAGACTGAAGACTGTCGCCTACACGAGCCGACTCTACTGCTTTAAAAAACGTGTGCTTGCACGTGCCGTAAAACCGATGCTCTTTAGGATCCTGAGGTCACAGACATGTTTCAGAGAGGCAGATGAAAAAACAAACTGCACGACTCAACACAGCAGTGACACATTCTTTGTCTTAAATGCTCTGAGCTGATTAAGTTTCTAATTATATGTCGTGTTGATTTTTTCCCCCTAGTGTTGTTTAAGATTCCATTATTTTTATTTATTTATTTAAATTTTACTTTACACTTTCGAATCAAAATCTCACACGTCTCGGTTATGCGCCTGCAGTGACTCTCGAGGTGCGTTCACACATACAGCGATTCGGCAGCGACAAAGCGGCCGGAGACCATTCGTTTTCACTGAGAGCTGGCGACTTCTGGCGACATGCTGATTAGATGTGGGCGTGTCCAGCGACGCGACAAAGTTAAGAAAAGTGTAACTTCATGCAAATTTGGAGAGACTTGGTGCAGCGACTACCAGTGGGAGAGAAGACAGTAGAGCGCACGTGATCTGTAGCTCGCTAGCAGAAGCAGCGCCATTGCGGCAGTAGCCAGCCGAGAGGCCTCGGCTGAAGAGCTGAGGTCCGGCTCCCGGTCACCATCGAACATATAGTGAATGACACCCTGATGGTGACGCTCACTTACTGAGATATGAGCTACACCGGGATTTTGCACGATTGCAACAAAAAGTGAGTGCACTCGCGCTTTTTGCCGCAGACAGACGGCCGCAATGGCAAAGAGCAGTGTGCTTCTCCTTCATCTAGTAGGATATGATGCGTATATACACTGGTGAATTTTATATACAGACGCTCTCCCTCCAGAATGTTTCATTTTAGCGGCAAGAAAACTGTTGTCAAACGTGGAATGCTAGCTGCGCCACCCGGTGGTTGGAACGCCTGCCGGCGGCGTCATAGTACGGCGACTGGCGACTTTGCAGTGATAAAATCGTTGTGTGTGTGAATGCACCTTTACTCTCCAGGACTGTATTTATATATTAATTTAACTTTATATCTTTTAACCTACAGCAGGATTTCAACAGTCCTTTCAAGCTCAGATTTCAAGCCCACTGCCCTGCAGAGTTTTTTTTTCTTCCTCCCCTCCTTCCTTCACACACACACACACACACACACACACACACACACCCACACACACCCACACACACCTGACTCAGCACATGACTTAATTAGACTGCTTTCAGTTGGATCAGGTGTAATTGGAGCAAGGAGAACTTAAAACTGTGCTCGAGCTGAGAATCTCTGATCTCGAGTGCTTGGAGTGATGTGGCGTAGCGCGGTGTTACGTGGTCCTAATTAACCCCTTTATTTTTTTAGTCTTCAGTCTGAATAAGTAAATAATAATTAAGTAATAATTAAATTTTAAAATGAAATTCGAAACTCATTCATCAGTTCAGATGAAAATCTGAAATCTGTAATAAAGGATAAATAGTTTGTGTGTGTGTGTGTGTGTGTGTGTGTGTGTGTGTGTGTGTGTGTGTGTGTGTGTACCTTCCTGTGCCAGCATGGAAATGAAGGTGCAGATGAACTCGTCGTAGTTATGGGTCCTCCTCTGGTCATCGATCTGAACACACACACACACACACACGCACACGCACACACGATCCTTATGACTTCACTATATTCAGCTGTGAACAGAATCTAATCTAAAGGAGTACCGTGTCTAATGCAGGTTGCTGTAAGTTCGCTCGGTGTTGGGATCTTAAAGGCAGGTATCGGAGCTCGTACCTTGTATTTCTTCCGTTTCTCCACCTCCTCTTTCAGATACACCTCGTAGTTCGCGATATCGGCCTCCACGCACTTCAGGAGAGCCAGCAACTCCTACAGCGGGGAAGAGAAACAGAAACAACACAACGACAACACTGAGCAGGGATAACGCACAGCGGATAAGAATAAAACAGAACGAGGAGAACTTTAAATACGTCAGGTAGCAAATTAATAACAACTCATATGTCATTAGGGTGGACAGTAAAGAGTGCACGGAAAGCGACAAAACACGTCAATGAAGTTGAGAGAAAAGGAAGAAATCCTTGTCTCAGACATGATATGCTTAGGAATGTCATGATATACCAATAATAATAATAATAATAATAATAATACTCCAGAGTCGATCCTCACTTTAGGAGTGTATTTCTCCCCGAGCGGTTTGGTGAGCGCCTCCGGCTCGGCAAAGTTCGGCGTATCTGCGCTCGGCTTGTCCTTGCTCGTCTCTGCGACCTCCTTTTCCTGTTTTAGCTCCCGAGATGCTCCTCCTTTCCCTCCATCCACCTCTCCAGCCGTACCTCCTCCCTCCGTCCTGTCACTCGGCTCCTTACTGTCCGCTCCGCCTGCCTTCTTCACCACGCCTTCTTCTATACCTGCGTATGGAGGTCCTGCTTTATTATTCTGTACATTACTCCTTTGTGTGTGTGTGTGTGTGTGTGTGTGTGTGTGTGTGTGTTGTACCTGTACCTGGCAGTGTGTAGATGGTTCCGTCCTCTCTGAGCTGTAGCTGCGTGGAGCTGATCAGGGCTCCGAGCTCTCGGACGGCGCGGTTGTGTCGAGTGTCCAGTCTCAGCAGGACGTCATCGTCTCCGAACAGCACGCGGCTCAGGTGGCAGGCCACGGGGCTGGAGGGTCGAGTGGCAGCCTGGGGGACGGCAAGAGTACCGAAACTCACAGAAGAACCCACTGCTCTAGATATTCCTGTCTCGATAAGCACCTTAAACAGTGCAATATAAAGAGCTAAACATAACGGCTCTGCTTCTAAAAGATACCGATTAGCATTGAATTCACAATAAGCGATCATTTAAAAAGATCGGTGATAAGCTGTACCTGCGAGCGTGCAGGAGATCTCAGCGGTGAGTTGAAGGCGCTGCCGATCTCGGAGGCCGTGTCCGTGCTCTCGTTGCTGGGCGTGGGCGAGGGCTGGCAGGCGGGCGTGATGCTGATGCCCCCAGTTCGGCCCTCTGTGCGCACGTTCAGGGCGGAGGAGCCGGGCGTCTGCGTTGTCGCCATGGTGTCCTTCCTCTCAGCCTTTTTGAGTCTCTCGGCAAGCATGTTCAGAGCCAGTTGGCTCTCCACGCCCGGGGCTCCGCCTCCGCCTCCACCTCCGCCTCCACCCCCACCGCCACTCCGGGTCACGCCCCGTCCACGGACACCTGCCTTTTTGCGGAACCTGTTAAGCAAAACACACGAACATTAATCATGAAGTGCATAAAGATGCACTGTGTGACCGTCTCTCTCTCTCTCTCTCTCTCTCTCTCTCTCTCTCTCTCTCACACACACACACACACACACACACACACACACACACTTCCGTACCTGTCCTCCTCTTCATCCTCATATTCATCCTCATCATCAGAGTACGGGGCCTGAGGGGGACCAGGGGCACGAGCACGAGCCACTCCTGCAGCCAGGTCCTCCTCCTCCTGCACACACACACACACACACACACACACACACACAGAGACAATAAACACCCAAAATAATAATAATAATTATTATTATTTAACACACCGTTCATCCGGCGCTGCTTCAGACGGACGTCTAGACGTGTCTAGTGGCTCACCTGCATGGGGGACTTTGCGTAGTTGTGGTTGTCCAGGAAGGCGGGTAGGCGCTGGACGACGGGGTTGGGGCCGGTGGTGGCGCCCCCTGGAGGCAGAGTAGGCAGTTTCACTGTGGCTTTGGGTTTCCCTGAGGAGCTGGACGCTGAAGGAACACTCGCAACGTCTGCCGAGTCTACACACAAACATACAAACACACACACTTTCCATCCAGACGCTAATGGAATGTTTATGGAATTTCATCTGCTATTCATTAAACACACACACACACACACCTGTGGGCGGAGCCGGAGCAGGTGCTACTGGTGTATCTGACCCCTCCTCCTTTTTTACAGTAGGGGGCGTGTCCTCGGAGGAGGAGTCTTGCTGCTTGCGTTCCTGTGTCGTGTCTGTTTGGGATGCCCTGATCGACTGGGGGGAAAAAAATACGATAGACATCAAGGCCTTCAGGAAACGCTACAGGTACACAAACACTAAACTACACTACACCAGCAGGGGGCGATGGAGTGCTGCTACGCTAACAGAATTGAGTGTAAATAGATAAACCCTACATAAATGCTTGTTATTTATTTTTCCTCCACCTGCTGCAGTCCTTCCAGGACGATCTGCCGATTGCGTTTGAGCACCTCCAGCCTGGACTCGTACTTCACCCTGCGGTCAGGAACCACAGCCATCAGGTTGAAGCGGATGTCGTGGTACGGCTCACTGCAGGGGGGTGGGGGGGGGACACGGGTCAGGAAACATCTCGTCTGTGGGTTCAGGCTCTCGACTTAAATGTAATTTAACCATATCCATGGAAACGAGGTGGAATAAGAGGCATGACTATGTTGCATATATAGTGCACTACACAGGGTAAAGGAGCCAGTATTTTACAGATTTAGGCTTTACCACACACATGGTGGGGTGTAGGGGGCAACATGGGATGTTAGCAGTGGTACCCGTCTTCCCCACATGACTGACTGAGATGACAGTGTTTGACACAGAGGAGTGTAACACCACGCTGCTACAGTGGAGGTGTGTTTAAGAAGTGAGGAACAAAAGTGAGGGTGTGTCTCACCCTGCAGTCGCCAGGCCGATTCTCTCCATAATGACCCTCCGAGCTTTGTCTGTCCACTCCTCCTCCTCTCCCCAAGGACCTGCAGACAGAGAGAGAGAGAGAGAGAGAGAGAGAGAGCAGGGTTCATTTGTATGACACAAGGACAGAGACACTGGGACACAAGAACAGAGACACAGAGACAAGGACACAGAGAAAGAGACACAGGGACAGGGACACAGAGACAGAGACACAGGGACAGGGACACAGGAACAGAGACACAGAGACAGACACTGAGACAGACACTGAGACACAGGGACAGAGACAAGGACAGAGACACAGAGACAGACACTGAGACAAAGACACAGAGACAGAGACACAGAGACACAGTGACAGAGACACTGACACTGAGACACAGTGACAGAGACACTGAAACAGAGACACTGAGACAGAGGGACAAAGACACTGAGACACAGGGACAAGGACACAGGGACAAGGACACAGGGACAGAGAGAGACACAGAGATGAGGACACAGGGACAGAGACACTGAGACACATGGACAGGGACACAGACAGGGACATGGACACAGGGACATGGGGACAGAGACACTGAGACAAAGGGACAAAGACATTGAGACAGAGAGACACAGGGACAGAGACACTGAGACACAGGGACAGAGACACTGAGACACAGGGACAGGGACAGAGAGAGACACAGAGATGAGGACACATGGACAGAGACACTGAGACACAGGGACAGGGACACTGAGACAGGGACAAGGACACAGGGACACGGGGACAGAGACACAGAGACAGACACTGAGACAGAGACACTGAGACACAGGGACAGAGACAAGGACAGAGACACTGAGACACAGTGACAGAGACACTGACACTGAGACACAGTGACGGAGACACTGACACTGAGACACAGTGACAGAGACACTGTGACAGAGACACTGAGACAGATACACTGAGACACAGGAACAGAGAGACACAGTGACAGGGACAGAGACACAGGGACAGAGACACAGGGACAGAGACACAGGGACAGGGACACAGGGACAGGGACACAGGGACAGGGACAGAGTGTGACTGTATAAGAGCTGACCGTGGTCAATGGGGTAGGCTTTGAGGCCGTCCAGCTCGAACAGTCGGTCTTTAATGGGGACGTAGCTGACGAAGTGGAAGGCCTCCATGGTCCTCACAGCGCTGATGCCGTTCTGCTTCTCCGGCAGGTGGCGTGGCTCGGGCCTCCAGAGAACACAGCGAGCAGAGAGACATGTTTCACACTGTCATTAACACGGTCCTGTTTAATTACGCTACTCACACCTGCTTCGTTTCTCACACCGGGGAAGACCATATACAGCCCGGGACGTTTTCAACTAAATGTACTCTACTCTGTGTACTCCTGCTGCACTGCACTCTCCTGGTCTGTTTCACACAGTAAAGTCATGTGGTAACTGTACTCTGCAGATGCTGTACCTGGCGTGACTGTTGTGCGCCTTTGCTAACTCTGGAGCGTTCCCAATGGCGTAGCCTTTGCTCTGCATACACACACACACACACACACACACACACACACACACAGAAACAGAAGTGACAGTTAAGCTTGAGCAAGACTATTCCTAAATTCATAATTAAGTGAGAGAACAGCAGTGTGTGTGACACGAGTGTGTGTGTGTGTGTATATATATATACACACCTCTGGACTGAACCCCTTAGTGAAGTCCTTCATGCGGCTCAGCGTGCTGCCCAGCTCCACCCCGCTGCAGTTCAGGAGCACACTCAGTAAGGCATGAGTCGCACACGAGTTTGGAATCAGCTACACACACACACACAGAAACAAAATTCCTATACCATTAATGCAGGTTAAAGTAGCCCAAACGGGATAAAAAAAATTTTTAAAAAAACGTTTAACCCTTAAAAACATTTTGTGAGAATAAATGACCCGTTTATTAAAATCCGAGCAGGGTAAAACACGCGAGACTGACTTGGTGAGCGAAGAACATGTCGTTGACGATGTCGTCGTCGATAACCGAGGTCTCGTCCACCAGAGTGGACACTTTCCTCCTGGAGCGACGCTCCTCGATCCATTTGAACAGGAAGATAAAGCCATACACGGGACTGAACACACAACGATACATAAAGTGTGAACATCTCATCTACAACAACATACTGGTGTGTGTGTGTGTGTGTGTGTGTGTGTGTGTGTGTGTGTGCGCTTGATTGTACACTACCTCTGGCATTTACTCTGCAGGTCGTAGATCTCCTCCACCTGAACACCCTTCACACCTGAGCAAACACACAAACAACAGGTTCGTTAGATTCCGCCTCGCTCCTAAGTCATTTGAGATCGAATCATCTGCCGAGGACGAACGTCAGCTGTAAAGAAACGTTCCTCACCGAAATCCTCCACCAGCAGTGTGAAGAGTCCTGGAAAACACAAACATATCAATAGAAATCATTACGAAAAACAACAGGAGAAGGCTGAAGTCCAGAGAATAGACAAGAAGTGCACTAGACAGGGCTGTTTTAGAGCCTATGTAGTGCACATATGAAGACTTTTAATAACTCCTGAGTGTAATAAGTGTCTTAATCAGATATTTTAGTAATTGTGTTTATTTATCAAATGTTACTGTTGTGTCTGGGATTTTTTTTAAAATAGATCGTCTAGAAGATTTATCACCCAGTATTTATCCTGTGATCATTACAGCCATCGTTAACTCTCTAGTTCGTTTGTTTTTGTTAGAATTAGACAGTTTAACGATTGTGTTTAATCACTGACACTGTGTGTGACACTGCGACTGTGTGACTTATCAGCGTTAGCTACTGTTAGCTTAGCTAATGTACTCACCGGGGTCGCTCTCCAGCTCCAGCCAGCCTTTATTCATGTTTATTTTCTACAATAAAGTCCAGACAACTTTACAGTTAACTCAGATAAACATCCATGTCGTTGTGTTTACACTCGGAGAGAGCTCGGAAACATTCGCTACTTATGCCGATTATTGTAGCTTTCTTGTAAACACAATAGATTAGAAAAAAATAAAACAACAAAAAAAAAAACGATTCCGTCGATTTTTGATTGCGTCATCAACCCGAGACTAACCTGTGCTTGCAATTCTAACGACGGCCACCAGATGTCGCTGAAAATGTGCGTTGTGTGAAAGGAGCCGGGGGGAATATTCAGTCTGACAGTCTGTCCGTGTCATTTTCATCCGGTTTGCGTTGAAATTTCCGCGTTGTCGTGATTCTAAATAGTCAACTCAATCATTTAATACCTAAAATATGAAATATGAAATATTTTAACAGATTAACAGGTTAAAAGTTGTGACCCGAATTCATCTCCTGTTTTGTTTTGTTTATTTAACATATTTCATTTTATTTTTTTACTTTTCAGTGCGCATGCTTTGACAAATTTCTGTGTTCGATATTCACACATTTATCCATTAAACCCTCTAACGAAATATAAAACATGAGGCTTTCTCTATTAGTTCATTAGTCTATCTATCAGTGTTGTGGTAATGATAGTAAAAACCCAGTCACTGCATTTACTGTTTACATATTGGCCTAAGGATATGTTAATCCTTTAATATGTTTAATTTAGTTTAACTTTACACATGACTTTTATATTATTTTAATTCTCTCACGCGCTCTCTTTTTTTTTTTTTTTTTTTTTTTTACAAACTTTTATTGTTGTTTTCAATATTTTTGTGTTGTTATTATCATCTTCGTCCTGTCGCTGTTATTACTTCATTTACACATCATCTGCCTATTTTATTATTTTGATTTTCGACTAGCTTATTATTTTTTTTTTCTGTTTCGAAAGCACCTTGAGCTCCATTTTAAATGTATGAAATGTGTCATATAATATAAATATAAATGTCATATAAATAGTTAGAGGTAGCAGAGCTGGAGATGTTGAGGTTCTCTTTGGGAGTGACGAGGATGGATAGGATCAGGAATGAGTACATCAGGGGGACAGCACGTGTGAGATGTTTTGGAGACAAAGTTAGAGAGGCCAGGTTGAGATGGTTTGGACATGTTCAGAGGAGGGAGAGTGAATATATCGGTAAAAGGATGCTGAGGTTAGAGCTGCCAGGCAGGAGGCCGAGAGGAAGACCAAAGAGGAGGTTTATGGATGTAGTGAAGGAGGACATGAAGGTAGTCGGTCTGAGAGAAGAGGATGCAGGGGATAGGGCTAGATGGAGGCAGATGATTCGCTGTGGCGACCCCTGAAGGGAACAGCCGAAAGGAAAAGAAGAAGAAATGTGTCATATAAATAAAGTTATTATTATTATTATTATTATTATTATTATTATTATTATTATTATTACACTGGAGGCCTAATAACTGAACAATAATTTAAAACAACATATCTACATTTTTTCAGACAGGAACCGTGTGAAGAGCGGAACCTTAAACCGCTAGTTCGTGTTGCACTCCGGAATGTTTCTGTGGCGCGTATGGAAAACTGTATAATATAGAGGAAAAAATAAAAGAATTCCGGTGTGAATTTTTAAAAAATAGTATTTTTTGATGAGGCTCCGACGCCGAAGCGTCCAGTTTCAACCAGGAAGGTGCAGAAGGTGAGACCGCAGATTAAAAACGCACCACGAAATATGCGGACTGACGAAATATCGTGTTGCTACGATCTGATAAAAACCGATCAGCTTCGTTCTTCAGAGCGGCTAGCGAGAGATGCTAAAGCTCGGTGTTAGCCATTCGGTGCAAATCGGTAAAGCGGGAGTTATTAACGTGGCCGTGTTTAAATACGGTCTGGCAAAAAAAAAAAAAAAACAGACTCAAAATGCCACGAACCGGTTTATAAATCAGTATTTAGATTTCACCTCCGCCTGCTCTCTGTGCAGACAAAAGAAGTTAGCATACAGGCTAGCTCGTCATAGCCCGTGTTTTTAGGCCACAGCGCCGCGCGACGGCTGCGTCCCAAATCCCGCCCTCGTCCCTCACTCGAACTCCTCGCGCGTGCCGGAAAGTAGTCCGCTTTGCGCTGCTAGGGTAGTTCACTAGGCGAGCAATGGGAGGGATTTGGGACCGAGCCAGGGATTTATTTGGCTCCTGCTGTAATAAACATGTTAGTGTAGAGAGTGGTGGAGTCGGATTTACTGCTGCGGAGCTACGTAGCGCTTATAACGCGTTATAATGGAGTTATAGCGCGTCAGCGGTGAAGTTAATGTTAATGTTAATGCACACTGAGGTGTGGTTTATAGAAATCCTCTCATTTCTCTCACTGCCAGGTCAGAATACTCCTCACGGTGTGTACTGTTTTTAATAAAAAATAGCAATATTTACACATAAATGTAATAAATACATACACAAATAAAGATAGAATAACTTAGAAAATGTAGAATAAGAAACTTTTATTTGTTATTTGTTACATATTTATTTCTGGCATATTTAATGCAAATGTACTTGCTTTTTTTCAAATATGCTTGTTTGTTTGTTTTTGTTTGTTTGTTTATTGTACAGTATATTATCCACCCATGTATTATCATTTATTATCTGGTTGCACTTTTGTTTGTTTGAATGTTTGTTTGCATTGTTGTTGTTTTTTGTTTCTTATTTTTTGTTCATCTTTTTTTTTTCCCATTTTAATCTCAGATATGTGCAAAATAAATTATTTAATTAATTGTTAACAGCTAATCAGAGTTGAGACAGATGGCGTGTTATTATTTATTATTATTATTATTATTATTATTATTATTATTGAAGATGGATTCTATAAAGAGCAGAATTTAGACTTCCGCCCAATCGGGACGCAGAAGCGTCTGAACCCAGCAGTCATTCGTTTGAAGAAGCTCCGCCTCCTGCGCCGGCACTCAGGGGCGTGTTTAAGGCAGAGGATTTACATGTTGCGTTCTAAAGCTTTTAATATATTTAACTGGACCAACCGAACACGGAGAGCGGTCGACTTTAATAAAATGAATGTGTTTGTGAGAATTGTGTCGTGTGGTTTGTTTGTTTGTTTGTTTGTTGTTTTTTTGCGCCATCGTAAGTACATGAGGTGAGAATGAACGAGTCATTCAGACAAATCAGTCCTCGGAGGCGGAACCGTAATTCCATGTCGTCACAAGTATTCGGCCATCTTAACTTTTTGTTGCTCGTTTCTGTATTTAACAGTTTAACACTCGCGTCACGCCACGCCACAGGGTCCGAAAAAAAATCTTCGGACGTGTTCAAACCCGCCGGTGCTTTTATCAACCGCATCGCATCATGGGTGATTTGCATATCGTTTGCATATTTCATGCCAGTATTTGCTGATGTCATACTAACATCCGTTTTTTTAGTGCACTTGAAGGTACGCAGGTTGCTGAATAGGACACAGCCGAGTCTGAGAGAGAGAGAGAGAGAGAGAGAGAGAGAGAGAGTGTTAGAGGGTCGTGACTGCAATACTGTGTGTGTGTGTGTGTGTGTGTGTGTGTGTGTGTGCGCACTTTCAGCCTACTGGCCTATATTTCCTCAGGAACATGCCGCCGAAGTAAAAGCACTTCATAACCCGCCTTATATAACTCACATGTTATGTAACGTCTTTCTCTTTTGTTTTCTTTGCTTGTTTTTTTTTTTCTTTCACTCCATCATTTCTCTCTCTCTCTCTCTCTCTCTCTCTCTCTCTCTCTCTCTCACCCATTTGAACTTTGAATAATAAAAAGTCAACTAATATCGTGATCGCTTCACTCTTGAGCCTTTTTTTGTGAATATGCATGAAACTGCAAGTGCAAATTAGCGTGACGTGACACGGGAACCGGACACGCCCTGTTTTGCCGCCGTCATAAGTGCGGTGGTCTTGTTCTACAAGCTGTGGCTGCTGATTTTGTTTAACAAGTCACCAACACTCATTAAACCTGGCTAGATTAAGGTATTTAAGGTGGTCTCAGTGAGGATGTGTAATTAATAAGGGTGTTTGTTTTGTATTTAAGGTGGTCTGAGTGAGGATGTGTAATTAATGAGGGTGTTTGTTTTGTATTTAAGGTGGTCTGAGTGAGGATGTGTAATTAATAAGGGTGTTTGTTTTGTTTTTAAGGTTGAGTGAGGATGTGTAATTAATGAGGGTGTTTTGTATTTAAGGTGGTCTGAGTGAGGATGTGTAATTAATGAGGGTGTGTGTTTTTTATTTAAGGTGGTCTGAGTGAGGATGTGTAATTAATGAGGGTGTTTGTTTTGTATTTAAGGTGGTCTGAGTGAGGATGTGTAATTAATGAGGGTGTTTTGTATTTAAGGTGGTCTGAGTGAGGATGTGTAATTAATGAGGGTGTTTGTTTTGTATTTAAGGTGGTCTGAGTGAGGATGTGTAATTAATGAGGGTGTTTTTTATTTAAGGTGGTCTGAGTGAGGATGTGTAAATGTACTTTTTTTTATTTAAGGTGGTCTGAGTGAGGATGTGTAATTAACAATGTGTGTGTTTTGTGTTTAAGGTGGTCTGAGTGAAGATGTTTAGGTAGTGCTCTTGAAGATCTAGGGGACGCCATGTCAGAAGAGGCGATCTCGGAGAGCGACCTGGAGCCCAGCCTGAACAGCGAAGAGGAGGAAGACGAGGAGATGGGAGAGGAAGGTGACGGAGAGAACGACGCAGACGATGGCGATGATGAAGAAGAAGATGACGAAGAAGCAGGTGAGCAGTTATTAATAAATTAAACATGTTGAACCAGAAGGCAGGTGATTAGATCTTCTGATGCCTCGTGCCGTGTTTTCTCACAGACCAAGTCGCAGAGGCCATGGAGACGGAGGAGAGGGCGGGTCTCTCCAGCCCTGCCCATTCTTCACGTTCAGGGAGCTCCGCCCCTTCCTCCAGACCTCCATCGCGCTCCTCATCGAAGTCCACGTCGCGTCCTTCGAGTCCGAACGGGTCACGGGGAGCCTCTGCAGCCACCGACTCCGCCCCCAAGAGGAAGTCGAAGAAGAAAAGCTCCAAACTGGCTAAACCAGCTCACCTGAGGAGGAACATCAGGTACGATACGAGCGATGTTATGTGATTAGATACATATGGCTGCTTTAAATCTGTGTGATAGATGTATATAAGAGATACGTGCGTGTATTACGTCAACGTGAGTGTGTGTTATGTTGTGAACAGGAAGTTGCTGGAGGAGCATCAGCTGGAACCAGGAACTAAAGCAGCACAGCAGGAGGAGCTGGAGAGGAGAAAACGCCTGGAGCAGCAGAGGAAGGACTATCCGTTACCTGCTGGTATACACACACACACACACACGCGCACGTGTGCACTACACACCCCTACACTTGAGATCTTGTATTAAAAGTGTGTGATGTGTTTTTCTTCTTGTATTAGTGGACTTGCCCTCCTTGGTTGCTAAGGGCGAGGTGATTTGCCTGGACAGCAGCGGAGACGAGGGGGAGTCCAGAGCATCCGCACCTCCTCCCAAACCAGCACCCAGAGACGGTACACACACACACACACACACACACACACACACACACACACACACCTACCTCTTAGCTAGTTTGTGTAGTTTTAGCTGCTATCATGCGCTCTCTCTCTCTCTCTCCCTCTCTCTCTCTCTCTCTCTCTCGTGTTTAGATGTGATTGAGCTGAGCTCAGGTGACGAGGAAACGTTCCACATCAGTGAGGAGGACGACGATGAACGTTCTACTTCTCCCGGGACAGAAGAGAGCAGCGGCTCGCACATCAATGACGCCCTGAACCAGCCAGACGCTCAGGGCAGAGTGCTGGTCAACATCAACCACCCAGCCGAGGAGGACGACCTGTTCCTCGCCCCGCAGCTCGCCCGTGCTGTCAAACCTCACCAGGTACACCTCACGCTCAGTCCCGAACCTCACCAGGTACACCTCACGCTCAGTCCCGAACCTCACCCAGTACACCTCGCACTCGGTTCCAAACCTCACCAGGTACACCTCGCGCCCGGTTCCGAACCTCACCAGGTACACCTCGCGCTCGGTTCCGAACCTCACCAGGTACACCTCGCGCTCGGTTCCGAACCTCACCAGGTACACCTCGCGCCCGGTTCCGAACCTCACCAGGTACACCTAACTCTCAGTTAGAAACGGGACCAGGTAGGCCTCATGGTCAGGTAGAACTTGCACCAGGTATGCCCCACACTCGGGTCTAAACCTCCCCAGTTACATGTCACAGTCAGATAGAAACCAACCTGCACCAGGTGTACTGCACACTTGCATCAGCTACACCTTGCGCTCACATAGAAGCAAACTTCAAGCGAACATGCACCAGGTAAGCCTCATGCTCGGGTAGAACCCAACCCGCACCATGTACAGTTTGTGCTCAGGTGGAACCTTTACCAGGTGCACCTCACACTCTCACCAGGTGCAATATGGGTAGAAATGATGATGAGGGGAACAAACAAATCCACTGTGTCCTCTCCAGCTCTTTCAGTGTGAAAGCATCAGGAGGGGATGTGAATTCTGTTTAATTTCCGTGTCAATGTTTAACATCGGTGTCGCGGCATCTGCTTTCTCTCTCCGTCTGTCGCAGATCGGCGGGATCCGCTTCCTGTACGATAACCTGGTGGAGTCTCTGGAGCGCTACAAGACCAGCAGTGGGTTCGGCTGCATCCTGGCACACAGTATGGGACTGGGTAAAACCCTGCAGGTCATCTCCTTCATCGACATCCTGCTCCGACACACAGGAGCCAGAACCGTCCTCGCCATCGTGCCTGTAAGACCCTGTACAACCATGCAGGAAACAGGAAGTGACATCAAAACCGTTCAGTTGTGAAGATTGAGACTCTCTCTCTCTTTCTTTCTCTGTCTGTCCAGGTGAACACTCTGCAGAACTGGTTAGCGGAGTTTAATCTGTGGTTGCCTCCAGCTGAATCCCTTCCTCCAGACACCGATCCGGCCCAGGTTTCCCCCCGAGCCTTCAGAGTGCACCTCCTGAACGACGAGCACAAGTAATTACCGTCATTACATACTAATGTTTCTACAGAGCCTTTCTCTCTCTCTCTCATGTATAACATTTCTCTCTCCGAGCAGCCAGGATAGGCCTGAACCTCTCTAGTTTCTTGTTTTGAGAAAAATAATAATCTTCTGCATTAAACAAACGATGGACAACATGCCAAAATAAAATGTACGTTGTTTGCGGATCCTGTGTGGTCTCTGTAAGCGCTCGGTCCCGTAAACAGGTTTTTTTTATTCTCCTCTCGCAGGACGACGGTGACCCGGGCGAAGGTGGTAGAGGAGTGGACACGTGATGGCGGCGTGCTGCTGATGGGGTACGAAATGTACCGGCTGCTCTCTCTGAAGAAGAGCTTCGTCACCGGCCGAAAGAGGAAGTCGAAAAAACCCGCCGGGCCGATCATCATCGACCTGGACGAGGAGGACCGGCAGCAGGAGCTCATGAAAGGTTTGTTCCTTCACAGACACGCTAGATTCGTTCATTCATTCAAAACGGCTCCAACAGTGTGAAGGCGAACCGGTGTGTGTGGGGGGTGTTGGGGGACCTTGCTGTACTGAATGTCTCTGATTGGTCAATACATGCTTTATCCTCCGTGTGTAAAAACGCGTCTGAGTGAGCGAGTGTGTATTGATCCGATTCCCGGCTCGCGTGTTTCCCAGACATCGAGAAGGCTCTCTCGCGGCCCGGCCCGGACGTGGTGATCTGCGACGAGGGTCACCGCATTAAGAACTGCCACGCCAGCACGTCGCAGGCACTGAAGAACATCCGGTCGCGGCGGCGCGTGGTGCTGACCGGCTACCCGCTGCAGAACAACCTGCTGGAGTACTGGTGCATGGTGGACTTCGTGCGGCCCGACTTCCTGGGCACGCGGCAGGAATTCAGCAACATGTTCGAGCGGCCCATCCTGAACGGCCAGTGCATCGACAGCACGCCGCACGACGTCAGGCTCATGAGGTACCGCAGCCACGTCCTGCACAGCCTGCTCGAGGGCTTCGTCCAGAGGTGAGAGTCCGCCGCGCTGTCACTCTGTACAGCATTATTATATAGAGCAAAAGTTTTCACCCCCTTAGAACAAAACAAGTGTCATTTATAGCATGTTTACATGGTTATATTGTTTATGTTTATGATATCACTTTAAAAGTATTCCTTTTATGAACATGCTATTCTATGGATTTTTTTCATTATTTATGTATTTATTTATTTACATTTGTTTGCTTGCTCACATACATTTTTTTCTCCTTTTTTTTAGTTCCATTAAAAAAAAAAACTTTTGCACATAAACTGTGTACTATATTATGTATTCAGCCCAAAAGTTTATGCCCCCCATGTTTTTTGTTCTTTGAAAAATTGTTTGGGGGGGGGGGGGGGGTGGAATAAAAGAAATTAAAACTATAAACAGGTAGGTAAGTACATAAGCAAGCAAATAAACAAAACCTATTATCTTTTTATTTATTTTTCTTTTTAGACAGGTCAAAATGTATAATTGTTTAACGTTTGCTCTTTACACTCTAACGTAATAGGTACTATTTACACATTATTTTTATTTTATTTCCTATTTTTTCTACTTTTTTTTTTTTTTTTACATTTCTGTAGAAACAGATGAACTCTACCTGTATATATTTGTTATATATAATGTGTGTGTGTGTGTGTGAGAGAGAGAGAGAGAGAGATGCTGCGTGGTTTCAGGAGATTTTCAGCAGTGATTTTCGGTGTGTCTGAACGTCTTGGGGTATTGTTTGTTTTGTCCTTTTCGCAGGCGGGGTCACGACGTGCTGAGCACCCAGCTGCCCATTAAAGAGGAGCACGTGATCCTGGTGCGTCTCTCCCCCCTCCAGAGGGCGCTCTATAAAGAGTTCATGAATCGTTTCCGCGAGGCGGGGAACAGCGGCTGGCTCGGCCTCAATCCACTCAAAGCCTTCTGCGTGTGTTGTAAGGTAACGATCTACTCCTCCTGCACCTCCTCTTCCTCCTCAACCTCCTCCTGCTGCTTCACTGGGTTTTAATACACACCCAGCACTAACTCTGATCATAGTGTGTGTGTGTGTGTGTGTGTGTGTGTGTCTCGCGGTTTGTCTTTGGAGTTTGTTTATCCTGACTTTAATGTCTCCCTCAGATCTGGAACCATCCTGACGTTCTGTACGAAGCGCTGCAGAAGGAGAACCTGGCCAACGAGCAGGACCTGGACCTGGATGACCTGAACGCCCCTGGGTCGGCCCGCTGCCCCGCCCCGGGTTTAAAGGGCAAGACCTCTGACGGCGCCAGCACTAAGGGGGCACTCGCACCTCTGCAGGAACGAGCCAATCAGGTCATCACCTACGAATGGGTACGAGCAGGACGCTCCTTTCTTCTTCGTCTTCACTTTCCTTATTTTTCCTTTTTAATCCCTATTTAATTATCATTCGTTCGTTAATTTCCGTTACAGAAATTAGCTTGTGTGTGTGTGTGTGTGTGTGTGTGTGAATTTGTACAAGTAAATTTGCCTTGTATGACACACACCATTCGTTATCATAACATTTAGTGATGATGGATACGTTAATCATGACGCCGCTCCACACTTTACGTAAGAAAATAATGGGCTAGAAAGAGGCAAAGGTGTTTGGTAATGGATTGTGTGTGTGTGTGTGTGTCTCAGTGTTGCCTCAGGTGTAAATAAAATGTCCAATCTTATTCCAAACGTTTCTCGGAAACGAGGTTTGAAAACAAGGTTGTTATTTAAATGTTTCTCATCAGATATTTGCAACAAATAAATAGAAAGCAGTTGAAAGCTGTGACTCAAATTGATGGTTTTCTTTATTAACTATTTATTCCGTCATACTTCTCCTCGCCTGTCTGTCCGTCTGTCTTTTCGACCTGCAGGCGAAGGACATTATGAGCGGGTACCAGACCGGCGTCCTGGAGAACTCGGCTAAGATGGTTCTGCTCTTCCATCTGATCGAGGAGAGCGTCAGCAGAGGAGATAAAATCCTCGTCTTCAGGTAACGACCTGTTAACGACCCCGGCTAACGATCAGACTGACGTTGGCGCTTGGAATCTCACGGAGATCATTTCCTTGTTTTTTTTGTTTTTTTGGTTCCTCTTGCGTCGTCGGAGCAGATGATCATCAAACTGATTTTAACGAATGCTTTTAATCTTCGTCTGGAAATCCCACAGCTTTTGGTTGTAAAGTACAGCGGGGCGGCTGACTGAGCCCTCCTCTGGGCTTTTCTGCAACTGGATGTTATATCATGCTGTTGTGTGTGTGTGTGTGTGTGTGTGTGTGTGTGTGTGTGCAGTCAGAGTTTGTCCACGCTGTCGGTGATCGAGTCCTTCCTGGCTGTGAGACCGATGCCAATCAAAATGGACAACCAGAAGCAGAACTGGCTCCGTGGCATCAACTATTACAGTGAGTGTATAGACGTGTGTGTGTGTGTGGTTGTTTATAGGTAAGTGGCGCTCAGTCGGTGGACTCATCCGTGTGTGTGTGTGTGTTGTGTTTGTAGGGTTGGACGGCAGCACGTCCGCCTCGGAGAGAGAGAGACTCATCAACCAGTTTAACGACCCCGCAAACACTACGACCTGGGTCTTCCTCCTGTCCACCAGGTCTTTCTCACACACACACACACACACACATACTGCAGCATGAAACACACTGAACTGAATGGGTTTAAATAGAATCTGATTCATAGAGCAGGAGAGAATTGAACAGAACTGGATTTTACAAGATCAAATTGAGCGGAGTTGAATTTATTGGAAATGATTTACAGTTTGAATAGAAATTTACTTGAACAAAAGCTTGTTGTGATTTTTATAGCCGTTATTTCTTGTTGACAACTCCCTAAAAATAAGGAATAAAGCTTGTATTTGTGTTATTAGACTATCTCAAAAGTGCAAAATCTGGGCTTTCCGTTAGACGTGGTGTGATTTTATTACGGTTTGAATTTGAGGAGTGAATAAAGATGAACGCTGTGGTGATTAAACGCCGTGTCTGGTTTTAGGGCGGGATGTTTGGGCGTGAACCTGATCGGGGCGAATCGGGTCGTGGTGCTCGACGCTTCGTGGAACCCGTGCCACGACGCGCAGGCCGTGTGTCGAGTGTACCGCTACGGCCAGCACAAACCCTGTTACATCTACAGACTGGTGTGTGACTTCACCCTGGAGAAGAAGATCTACGACCGGCAGGTGTCCAAGCAGGGCATGTCGGGTAAGAGTGTGTGTGTGTGTGTGTGTGTGTGTGTGTGTGTGTGTGAGAGAGAGAGAGAGAGAGAGAGAGAGATGGAGTTCTCATCATATGTAGGTCCTTAAGGAAATAAATATTCTGTCTGCAGACCGCGTGGTGGACGATCTGAACCCCGTCCTCACCTTCACCCGTAAGGAGGTGGAGTCTCTGCTGCACTACGTGGAGGAGGAGCCTGATCCCAGCCAATCGGTGCTGCTGTCTAATGATGACATGGAGGCAGTAATCAAATACGCCTGTCTGCACTATCCTCACCTCATCACCAAGGTCTGCGCCTCGTCACCGAGCATCTCCAATAATAAACCGACCCAAGAGTGTTCGTTTCACTCTGACGAGTGAAGAACGTTCTGGCAAGTCTAACGTGCATTTCTCTCTCTCTCTCCAGCCACCGTTCCAGCACGAGTCTCTGCTGATGGACCGCAAGGACCTGAAACTCACCAAAGCAGAGAAGAAAGCCGCTAAGAAGAGCTACGAGGACGAGAAGAGGGCGTCTGTGCCCTATCAGCGCCCGTCCTACGCCCACTACTACCCCGCCAACGAGCAGAGCCTCCCCAACATCAGGAACTGGTCAGCACTTACACACACACACACACACACACACACACACACACACACACACACACACACACAGTTTGTGCTGATAATCAACACATCATACACCGTATCAAAATATATCAACTATGACAAGGAGTATAAATGACGCTTTAGGCTAAGCCTAGTGGTAACCATAGCAACCCTTGTATAACTACAGCCTATATGGCCACCGATATTTGATCCTGATTGGCTGGCTGGTTTACATTTATTTATTCTCAATTTTAAATCACTTGTTCCGGATACCATGTTGGAGTGTCACCGTGACAAGAAGTTATAAATGACATCCTGTAATCCCGTGGTCAGGAGGCCGGCGCCGCGAATGGACGAGAAACCGATCGCCAGCGTGCGGCCCGTACAGTCCACTCCCATTCCCATGATGCCTCGCCAGGCCGCCATGGGAGGCCACACCTCCAGCCCCGCCTTCCCCGTCAACTACCTCCAGAAGGCCGGTGTCCTCGTCCAGCGCATCATCACTACCACTGGTACACACACACACACACACACACACACACGGACTGCAGCGTTCTATATGTCCTTCAGTCTAAACTGATCTGTTTCTGTGCCGTAGATATCGTGATTCCCGGCACAAACAGCTCGACGGATGTGCAGGCGAGGATCAGCGCCGGAGAGAGCATCCACGTCATCAAAGGATCCAAAGGTAGTGTTGTACTACAGAGCGCTGTAATACATACTGCTACTACAGCCGGTATTGATACAGGTGATGATGAAGCACTGTGTGTGTGTGTGTGTGTGTGTGTGTGTTTGTGTGCTCAGGTACATACATCAGGACTAATGATGGGCGGATCTTTGCCATCCGCTCCGGAAAGCCCAGAGCCAATGAGGGAGCTGCTCCTGCACCAAGAGGTGTGACATCATCCACACACACACACACACACACATCTATCTCTCATCTCTGTTCTTTTCTTTCATAATCACCTCCCTTTTTTCTCCTCTTCCCATTTTTTACACCCATCCCCAACTTCCTCCATTCCATCTTCCTCACTGACCTTTCCTGTGTTTCTCTCTCTTTTCACCCAACCTATTTCTGTTTCCCCCCATCTTTCTCCGTCTTGGTCCACCTGTCCCTATGTCTTCATTCCCTCTCTTTTTCTTTCTTTGTGTCTTTCTCTCCACTTTCCTCTCCCTCACTGTCTCTTTAGCACGGTCTCTCTCTCTCTCTCTCTCTCTCTCTCTCTCGCTCCCCCCCCTTTCTATTTTATTTCATTAATATTACAATAGTTTCTTTAATAAGTTATAAAGTCATTACATTAAGCACCGCTGAGTGACTGTGATATAAATACTGTTTAAATTACTGCTGTATAAATAATCTCTCTCTTCCTCTATTTCCTCCCTTTGCTTTCTCTTCCTCTTCTCTGGTCCGTGTCAGATGTGGGCGGTTCTCTCCTCCACCCGGTCAGTAACGGCCGTGGGTCTCCTCCCGAGCTGAAGCGTTATTCTCCAGACGGCGTGCGCCGCGTGTCTCCCTCCTCCAGCCCCAACCTGCTGCACCAGTTCCATCATTACACACCCGCCCCTGCTAACGACCTCACGCTCTCCGACCTCCCGGACCGCCCCGCCCAGCACGGCCACGCCTCCGAGTCCCATCGGAGTGACGACGTCATCGGCTCTGGCTCCGTCCTCGACGCCCAGAGCCTGAAGAGGAAACTCCTCCTTTCAGACTCTAGAGGATCCAAACGGACCACCAGCACCACGGGCTCTGCTAATTTCCCAGGATTCCCTGTGAGTGCCAGCTACACCATGGGGTCCATGGGATTTCCTCCGGCCCTACTGGGGGCTCTGGGTCACATGACACCTCCTATGGTGGGCGGGACCAACCGAGGTCACTTTCTGACCGATTTGCATAGCATGTTCCCCACCAACGCTTTAAGCTCCACCCATGGTTCGTCTTCATCTCCCAGCATCGCTTCTTCTTCCTCCTCCTCCGCACCTTCATCGTCCTCTACCTCTTCCTCCTCCTCTATTCCACCGTTCCTCTTCAATCCCAGCATGACGAGCATGCTGTCCGGGTTTTCGATGCCGTACGCTCAGCCTCTTCTGCCGGACTCTTCTAGAATGTTCTCCAATGTTCCCCTGTCCTCGTCCGGCTCCGCCCCCGCCGCTCCCTCCTCCTTTCTGTCGCCGTCCAGCCTGCTGGGGGCGGCGCTGAGTCGACCCGACACGCGCCACGCGCTGGCCGAGAACGGCGGGAGTAGCTCTGACGACGACGTCATCGAGGTGATCGGGCAGTGAGCGGCGACATCCGAGGAATCTCATCGGTCCAGGGGAGAAAGTGGGTGGATCCGAACTTTGGAATGACACTAAATACAGCAGACCGGCATTTCTACCAACACGGGACCATGACACTGCTCTTCCGCAAGAAAAAAAAAAACAAAAGCGGTCGGCTAGTTGTATCTCTAAATCGCGTTTGGACGCGCGAGCGCAAATCTTTCCAGGCAGCAACCGTTTAAAAAAACAAGAAGAACCTTAGAGATATTTCGCTGTTTGATAGAACTCGTAGCATCGTATAGATAAAGGGAGAAAATCGTGACCTGTTTATTTTTTTTTTTATTTATGATCTTGTTAGCGTGTATGATCTACTTTTTTTTTTTTTTTTGTAAACTGCGTACTTTTGAAAAAAGGAAAACCACAAACATGGTGAAAGAGACCATGAGGAACACAAAAAACAAGCCATTTTTACTATTCAGTTTGGCATTTTAATAGTAAAATAAATAAATATATATATATATATATATATATATATATATATATATATATATATATATATATAAATATATAATTAGGCAAGTGCCGATGTTTAAAACACACAACGTTGTCATAGAAATTGAAAGTAAATGACAAATTTGAGGCAGCGTGATTGGTTGCTCCAACTTGCTCCTTTTTTTTTTTTTTCTCGTTAGTGTCGTGATGATATCGTAAACCGTTTATCTGATTATCGTGATACGAGCGGTTCATATATCGGCACACGCCTGACGGGAGCTCAAAGAATGTAACTTCATGTTCGCCTTCGGAGCCTTGTGGTGGAGGGAGCCATAGCTGGTCTTCGGCGTTTAGCGTAACTCCCGTAGCAGTCCCATGTTTTTCCCTCCACGTGACGCCGCAGACGTTTGTGTCGACTGTTACCTCCTACGCTGCTTTGGATGTGTGTTTTGTTTTGGGGTTTATTTGTTTTTTCTTCAAATGTGACCAAAGCGTGAAAATATTCCGAAATTCCCAGCAAACCCATCAACCGATCGATCGCTGTCCGTTCTCAGAGGAGCACCTCTCAGGCTCCGCCCACCGGATGCCCCCCCCCCAATGACTCATGTTCTGATCCCTATTTTTGTGTTTTTTTTGTAAAAAAAAAAAAAACAAACATCTAATCAAATTAGGCGTAACTTGATTTGCTTTCTTTTCCACTGATGTATGATTTTATCAGAATTATTTATTTATAATTTGCTACTTTATATTTTTGTACCTTTTTGTCTGCTTTTTTTTTTTTTTTTTTTTTTAAAAAAACAAAACAAAATGACCTTTAAAACCATGTGACCCCTGTATGTTTCCGCCAGAAATGTTGTTAAGATTGTGATTTTTTTTTGTGTGTGTGTGTGTGTGTTTTTCTGGTGTGTTTAAGACCAGTATCTGTGACAGACCCAGACGAGAGCTTACACTCTCTCTCACACACAACTCGCACAGAGTACAAATGGACACTCATCAGCTCTTGTATTTAGCACACAGACGAGGAGATTAAAATGACATTGTATTTATTGAATGTTGTTTTAACAGAAAATAAATTCAGCATCTCTTGTTGTACTTGAAACGTCTTTTATTTATTTTCCCCTCTTTTCTACGTTTACGGTCACGTCAAAATGGAAAAGTGCGAGCACCATGTTCAGGAAACGTGGCGTTTCATATCTGACCATAAAAAAACCATGAGCTCCTGCGACATGTTTGCTGGTTTTCGTGGAGCTGCGGTCCTGATACACACCTCTCGTGTCTACCTTCATCCCAAACATAGTCCATCAGGCGAGACGTTTAATGTGCGAACAACCATCATAAAACGACATGGGAATGCAATATCGCACGGCCGCTCCTGCTTCAGGACTGCAGGCGTTTTTTGGCCATGTAGGCGTTGGTCACTTGGCTCATGATGGTGAGGGCGGCGACGGCGGGGCACAGCACGGTGACGTACCACGCGTTCCCCCCGACGCTGGACGTGAACCAGGCGGAGCAGGCGCCCAGCAGCAGACTGGCGCTGCCCAGCAGGTAGGTGACGAGTCCTGCGGCGGCGTGGTAGCGCTTCAGCTTGGCCAGAGACCAGCCTTTAGCCAGTTTGTGGTAGATGAGAGGCAGCGCCGCCACCGACTGCAGCGCCACCGCGCACACGGTGACCACGCCCGTCAGCCCATGCCACGTGGAGAAATGCGTCTTACCGTTCAGGTGCTTGTTGTAGAAGATGGCTCCGAGTCCGAGCAGGGCGCAGGACACGCAGCAGCACTGCAGGATCCAGTGCAGCCGCGATTTCACCTGGTGCTTTAATTTACCCGCAGGGGAGGAGTGCGGAGAGAAGAGCAGAATCGCCTCGGTCATTAAAAACGAGAACTGGAGGAAAAGAGAATAGTCTGATTTACATAAATTAGTGATCCAGTGTATACAGGATACATCCTAAAGCAGTCAGTCATGTGACTTGAGCACAGAGGCCACGCCCACTTCGCTGTGACTGACAGACAGTTTCAAACGGCGGTATTTTTTTTAATGTGAAATGTCATGGTAATATATAAACAGCTGACAGTACAATGATGTTTAATAGTTACTGCAGGACCTCGGTATGTCGTTCCACTGTGATTGTATATCAGGGTTCCAGACCTGCTGAAAACGGTCATCAACTCGATCATAAAATGCGGTGTGTATTAGAGTGTTATTGTGGCAGACAATTAGGGAATGTCTAAAAACAACAGCGCAATACCAAAATCATTTTCTAAAATCCTGTACTCTGTAATCAACCTCTGACGTGAGCTCTTTGGTGCGCTCATATCAGTTATTCTTCTGCCACAAACTTACCGCCAAGGTCATCAGAAATGGGTGCCAGGAAAACAAACCTGCACAGATAAAAAAATAATAATAATAATTAAAATCATCATTATTATCAGCCCTGTGCCATTATTCCAATGTTAATTAATTAAAGAGAAGTCCAGGTGTTGATGGTTATCACCTGTTAGTAAAATTCTGGAAAAGCCCTGAACCATAAGCACTTCAACTTACTGTAAACATGTTATATATAATATTATAAAACTTTTTTTATTTTTTTAAACCTAATATGAAGGACATCCAGTGCGACTCGTGTGTAAATCTCACTGACTGAATTAAAATATCAGGAACACACTCCTGAAATGACGGAATTGTTACGTATTAACACAAAAATGATGAAAAAGTGGGACGCCATTTTTTTTTTTAAATTGTGGTTTTCACTGCAGCGTCTTGTGTCCACTCTCCAATCAAGGCCTTGAGCTCATGAATATTAATGAAGCCGTCCACAGAAACGGCATGTGATTGGCTGAAAAATCCTTCGCTTGAAATGTGATTGGTTACAGTCGTAACCATAGTGATATGATATGAGGTGATTAATGTTTTGTTTTTTTTTAAACAAAAAAAAAACGGAACTCGCTATTAATTTAAAATAGTTTCATATTTTTTTTTTAGTTTAATTTTTGTTTTAAAGACATGCTAAATGCTAAAAGTATTTTTTAGCTAGTTAACTTCCTGAAATGTTAGCTAAACTTTAAACTTTGTAGGCTAACACGTATTAACGTTACGCGTAAAATAATTTAGGAAAATATATTTTTATTATGTAAAAAAAATATATATATACATATATATAAAAGGTCAAAGTACGTATGCGTAAAATGTTCTCCGGGACGATTTTTCTTTTTAAACTGAGGAAGTTGCGGAACTTCCGGTCCCCTTCCCTTCATTAACGTCACTGACTTTCCGCCTTATAATAGCGCATTAACGACGCGTTAAAGACGTTATATAAGCACAGGGATACTCACTGGAGCCTGGTTTCGCGATTACCGCTACAAATACGGTGAAAGCGGCGCAGAGTAAATGTGTAAACACTCCACACAGCAGGCGCGAGAGCCGGTACAACCTCGGCTCCGACTCCGAGTGCAGCATCGCCGCGGGCTGGGATTTATTTACTCCGATATTTTACAACAAAAAAACAATCTGACAGCAAACTAAATCACCTCAGGACATTTATAATCAATTTCATTTCCAATTCAAAGCTCAAACACACTTCAACTGCGGCACAGACACTCAGAAAAACGACGGCAAACCACAGGCTGTGTCCCAAACCACTTCCAGAACATACCGCGCTAGTTAGTGCACACAGACCGTTATTACACAGACTATACAGGGAACCTGTTTAGGGAAGATCCAGCCAGAGTGATTTACCGGAAACATAATTTCTGCCAGAATAAAGGCCTGGTCATAATGAATCACACTGATTAATATTATTATAAGTATTATTAATTTAAAGATGAGTGCTTTTTACTAATCAATTCATACCATAAGTAGTCACAAGCGTAATTTTTAATTCGATTTACATCTTCGTGAAAACTCATATGCATTTCATATGTGTGATCATTTTATGTTTGAAGACTTTTATTGTGAACAGCGTTAAAGGGTTAAGGTTTCTTTTAAGTTTGCCAGAAGCCCGTTAGCAGTGCTGACGTGGTGGGCTTTCAGTTTGTTGTCGTTTTTATTTTATTCGTTTATTTTGTATGAATTTATTTATTTATTTACTTAGTTACTTACCTGGCTACTTACCTTTATTGAACATATTATTAGTATTCCTCTATTAGACATATTATTTGTTCTGTTTCTATATAGATCTTTGTTCATTGATAGATTGATTTATTTACTTATTTTATTTTAAGTTTTTTTATTTATTTATTATTAAATAAATGATTACTATTTCTCCATCAAGAGCTGCTGCACTTTTCATTATTAGTTCTTTTTCTATATAGTACTTTAGGCTATTAATTCATTCATTCATTTGTTTGTTTGTTTGTTTGTTTGTTATTTTATTGGTGACAAAAATAAATAAATAAATAAATAAACGTCACCACATCAGCGATTATAAATTTTACTTTGCTAAATTAGTCTTAGTTTATGTGAGCTTCCGCTGTACACGTCTCTGTGAAAGAGCTGTTACTATAGAAACCATAACGTATTAGAACGTGCGCGTTAATATCAACCTATCGCCCATGTTACGGCCGGAACTACTTTCCGGAGTCGTGCTGTTATATGAAAATAATGCACACCTTCTGACCAATCAGATTCAAGAATTCAACCACGCTTTGTATGAACTAATTTACACCCTTCCTTCTCTTCTGACCTGCAGACTTATTGATTTATATACTGCACTATATTTATCCTCTCTCTTTTCCCCCTAGTGTGTAGTCCAGTTTGTTTTATTGTGCTGTCGAATGGTGCGTACCACATTTGCTGCGTCCCGATTCGCCTCCTCTCCGTCCTGGATAGTATCCGAGATTAGAAACCAGGGTCCCAATTCGCGGTGTGTTGAAATGAGAATCCCAAAGGTACCCGGATGGTCTACCGTTTCCGGTTCTGAGTGTGGATCCGTGGACACTTTTTTCAGCTAATATTACCCACAACTCCTTGCGCGAGGGATGGAGGGAGGAGGAGGAGTTTTGTGACGGTTTGCTTCGCCGAATTTAACCTGCAAACGTGGCGGACGAGTGTAACGTCGGTGATGCGTGCTTTAGAGAGGTGTACATGAAACGTGGAAGGAGAAATCAAGGGACTGTTAAATGAAATGTTATGGGATCAGCGGAGAAAAGCTGAAACGTAACGAAGAGTGTGTTTGCGGTGACGGTGTGCGTAACTAGGCAACAGCGTTCTCTTCCGTTACATGACGTGTTAGTTAGCGTGTCCTAGTACTTTCCATAATCTTTTACTACGCGCTCAAAATGCTGTACTTCTTCTTCCCAAAAAAAAAAAAGAGTACATACTTTTAGCATAGTATAAGTGTAAGTAGGCGAATTGGGACGCAGCAAATTTCTGCAGGTTGTTGTGACTACACTCCACACACACACACACACACACACACACACACACACACATCAGATCAGTGAGGTGACTTCTCTCCCCGAGTTTCAGCGCAGTCCATCAGCCCGGTTTATTACCGCCCGAGACCTCTCCTCACGGCCCGGGTGTGGTGTGTTAGAGGAGAGAAAACACACGGCTCTCTGTAGGCTCTAGAACCTGAGATCGTCGCTCCTGCTCTGAGAACACTGTCCCGATTGTCCCAGGAAGTGACCTCATTCAACTGGGAATCTAGTAACAAATTCACATCACCGATTAAAACCCAGAGAGGAATTCCAGACCGGCTCGTGACCCTGCTGGCAGCGATACACACACACACACACACACACACACACACACACACACACACACACACACACCACCCTTCCTGCTGATACTTCACATCCGACTCCTGGAACACAAAATAAACCTGCTATAAGTTGATAATGTTGGGAAAACTTGAAACGGGGCAGAGACGAGAAGCAGAGATCAGCACCATGGGGAGGACTTTAGAGGCCAGGGGATGTGACACGAAAGTATTGGCGCCCAACACCCAAATACACGCACATACACCGCCTGTGATCTGATGGAGATCGGACGTAAAGGAGCTGAGATCTGAGTAAGTTGAAATTGACGTGACGGATTTTTAACCTTTGTCTAAAACTTGCTTGGATTTGAATCGCTTATCGGCGTAAGGGGTGTGTCCGTCAGCACATCCTGACTGTAGGCGGAGCTTAAATGAAATGAAATCCGATTAACCGACGTCGATCACATGATCATCAGTGACACTGCCGTCCTTTCTTACTTCTTCGCATCGGCGTGCAGTTTGAAAGCCCACGCTGTAATAAAACAGCTAGCGAAGACTTACGACTAATACACTGTTACTAAATGACTACACCGCTAACAGTTTTTAAAGTGTGCCAGGTGGTGTTCGTTAAACTGTAGTTGTGATGTCATAATGTGTTTGGTTTGTGATTGGCTAATCGAGCTTAACATCCCTCACTCGCAGATGCATTTTTTTTTTTTTTTTTTTGTCTGATTCAATTATGCTAATGGTGAAGTACTTTATTTATGAGTGCAAATTCTTAAAGAATGAAAGGTTTTATTATGTAAAATTTCACCAGAGAAAACAAAAAGGCTTATTTTCGGGGTTGTTTGTGCTAAGTCTGGAGTTTTTATGTAAAAAGATTACTTCCTTCCCCAAATAATATAAAGTCTTATACAGTAAAACATCTGATATTAAGCAGAATTAGATGTATATGGTTATCATTTTTTGGTGGTTTACAGTGCATTCCCACAAGTCTCTCTCTCTCTCTCTCTCTCTGTAATGAAGGACGTGAGACAGAAAGCAGGACAGAGAGTCAGTAATCGGGGATTTGCGCTAATCCGTGCGTCGGTGCGCGTGCGCGGTGCTGCTCAGGGCGCAGAGACAGAGGCACACACTCTCAGACTCAGCACTGAATAATGTGTCAGAGTGTTAATGTAGAGCGGGATAAGGAAAGGACAGCGAGCGTGGTGCTCAGTGCGCGGATCTGGACTTGAAACTGTCACACATGCTATAGCGCTTCACTTTCAGCGTTGCCATGGCGACGACCTAATTGGGAGGTAGGGGGTGGTGGAGGTGGGTTACCGGAATTTCCTTTCCCGGTGCGCGGTTCGGGACGCGGCCGGGCTGAGACTCGGGACTGAGTGTCGGGCTTCATTCCGCAGAAACACGTGTGTCGCAGGGACTCCTGGGATTGTACACTAAACGGACAAAAGCGCACGAATGAGGTGAGCAAAAAAAAGATTAAATGATTTAATCATCACTCAGGACTGGAGTTAATAAATTAATAACGTAATCCCAGAAATCCGGCAGGAAATTATTATTATTATTATTATTATTATTATTATTATTATTGTTGTTGTTGTTGTTGTTGTTGTTGTTGTTGTTGTTGTTGTTATTATTACATCTACATGAAGTAAAATCTGCTGCATTAATAAACAGCAAATAACACAATACATAACTTCACAATAAAGACTGTAGGGAAAAGAACAATTATTTGCTTTAAAGTGGAAAAATGTTTATATTTATTGTCTGTAACTTGTCTAAGATTTACGAGTGAAGTGATCATTTCATTTAAATTTATTCATAAAGCACTTTTCATTTGCATAACTGCTTTACATATAAGTAAAGAGTGAATGTAAGAAAACTTCCAAATCAAATCAGGATTATAAAAATGCAAAATGTGGAAGAATAAAATAATAATGATTTAAATATGTATGATATAATGTGATATAATGATAGTGAAAAACGTATCGATGCGTTTCGATGCATCACTGGGCGTGATCTCTCTCTACTGCATATCGTAATATCATGAGAGTTTTCATGATGTGTTCATTAACAGTGAATAATAATAATTAATCATTGATTATTCCTTTATGTTCCCGTGGCTCCATTTTGTTCTGGGGGGGGAAAAAAATGCACTTTCCTCTTGTCCCCCTTTCCTTTGTGTGTTTTCGGGAATCTTGGATCAGGACCAAAGACGAGGCCCCTTCGGTGACCTACACACTCCCCCTGAGCACTTCACACACTCATCCTGCATACTGAACACTGATCAGTCACACACACACACACACACACACACACACACACACACACACACACACACACACACACACACACACACACACACACACACACACACACACACACACACACACACACACACACACACACACACACACACACACACACACTAGTTTATCACCGAACAACTTTTAATGTTGACTCGAGACAAATATCACTTCTTTCAGCCGGAGAGAGAGTAAACATGATGAGTGTAGCTCCCTGGGCTCCGTCTCATTCACACCGTCTCACTGAGGATGAGAGAATGTCGTGCGCCGGATCTATGAAGCTAATCTATATATAAAGTAAGGGAAGCACATAGCTACCAATTTAGCATTATATAAAACCGCACGTCTAAATGAACACACATCTCGAAACACTTTATATGAGACACGATATCAGTTAGTTTATGTGGAATGTGTGTGTGTGTGTGTGTGTGTGTGTGTGTGTGTGTGTGTGTGTGTGTCAGTTCCAGCATGTCCCACTGGGAGCTGATTGAGCTGCAGGACCTCTCCCCCGGGGACAGAATCGAGTTAGCGCCCACTGCCGGACCCGCGGGCCCCCGGAAACCCCCGGAGCAGCCGAGCCCACATCACACGGTGCGTCTGGTCGGAGACACGGTGCGTTTCGACGTTTCGTGCTGGGAGACGTTCAGACGGGGGGAAGGTCACGATTTTCAGGCCTGCGGTCACACACACCTCGCCTGGTGCGACCTGTGTGGAGAGTTTATCTGGGGTGTTTACAAACGGAGCCTGCGCTGCGTCAGTGAGTAACAGCCCTGAGTGTGTGTGTGTGTGTGTGTGTGTGTGTGTATGTGTGTGTGTGTGTGTGTGTGTGTGTGTGAGGAAAATCTGGATGCTGATCTCCTTTCTGAGGTGTTCCGCTCCTGTGGTACCTTTTCTGAAATTGGTTCTCAGATGCTTTTCTGCTAACCACCGCTGTACAGTGTGATTATTTGAGTTACCGTAACCTTCCTCTCAGCTCCAACCATCACCAACCCACAGAACTGCAGCTCCCTGGATGTTTTTTGTTTTCCGCACCGCTCTGTGTAAACTCTATAAAATGTTGTGGGTAAAAATCCCAGGAGATCAGCAGGTTCTGAAACGCTCCAACCAACAACCATGCTTTTAGCTGTATCTGCATGAGTTAATGCTTTGTGCTGCTGCTGCGTGATTGGCTGATTGGATAATTGGATTAATTTTTATTCTTAGGCTCTTATTTTAATAATTTCAAAACAAAAGGCAAAATTGCTGTAGCGGCCGAGGGTGTAGAGTATAGGGATTAAGGTGTAGAGATTAGGGTGTAGGGATTAGGGTTTAGGGTGTAGGGATTATGGTGTAGGGATAAGGTAGTAGGGGTTAGGGTTTAGGGTGTAGGGATTACGGTGTAGGGTGTAGGGATTATGGTCTAGGGATTAGGGTGTAGGGGTTAGGGTTTAGGGTGTAGGGTTTAGGGATTATGGTGTAGGGTGTAGAGATTAGGGTTTCGGGTGTAGGGATTAAGGTGTAAAGTGTAGGGTTTATGGTGTAGGGTGTAGGGATTAGGGTGTCGAGATTAGGATGTAGGGTTTAGGGTTTAGAAGAAGCCTAAACCCTAATCTCTACACCATAATCCCTACACCATAAACCCTAATACCTACACCCTACAACCTAAACACCCTAATCCCTTGCAATTTCACTGTGCTGTAATGTATATGTGAGATTAGGGTTTAGGAATAGGGTATTAGATATGGGTGTCTAGGGAGCCTTCAGCACAGATAGATTTTAAAACATTTAAAAACATTTTCACATGAGCACCACTGTGTTCAGCTAGAGAGAGAGAGAGAGAGAGAGAGAGAGAGAGAGAGAGAGAGAGAGAGAGAGAGAGAGAGAGAGAGAGAGAGAGAGAGAGAGAGAGAGATGTATAAATCACTTGCAAAATGAAATTTAAAAAATCCCTGGCACCAAACAACACGGTTAAAAATCAATCAAAATATTCCTTTGCGGATAAAACGGTTCCTCTACGGCATCACACTCATAGAAAGAAGGTTCCTCAAGAGATCATGGGACAATTGTTAGCTTTCAGAAAACAGATGGAACCCTTTCTGACACACAGAGACTACGGTTCTAGAGGCCCCACACTACTACCCCCCCCCCCCCCACCTTCCCCTCCCACTATCTGGGATAACGTACAGTTTTGCCTGCTTTATATAGTAAAATGAAAAGAAAAAAAATATAAGACAACAAATAATTACAGATTTTATAATTACAGATGAACACTCCCTGGACACCACTTCAGTAAATTGACATCAGTGTCTTTATCGTTTTTTCCTAGCTGGGTACGGACAGGATTTCCCCCTCCTTCTGAACCAGTATAGACTATAGATATAGTCATGTTAGTGCAGTGCAGTGCCTTAAATATGTGCTGTATACACAAATCAACTGCTGGTGGAAGTGAAAGAGACGAACTACTAAGCAGAAAGAATGGCTCGTTTCTTCGTAAAATTGCATGCTTATTTTTAAATAAATATAACAACAGTGTTTATGATTTGAAAACTAAAATGAAGTATTATGTTACAGCATTAATGTAAACATCAGAGGAGTTTAGAAGATATACAGACAGCTGAGGTACTTTTTTTTTAAACATTAAAACATGCTCTAGGGTGTTTGCTCTGTGACTTTAAATACAAACTTCCATCATAAGTCACTGACTTAAAGCCAGTCAGCTGCAGAAAAGTTGCATTTTTGCATTTTGTTCATCGTACCCTATCTGTTCATACATTCAGAGGCTGGGACCCACTTTGAAACAGTGACATTAATTGGTTTCACTACAGGTGAGGGACGATTCATCTATATCCAATGGACAAAGAGCCTAGTCTTTTGCTGCCCGTCTTGATTGGTGGACTAGCATATAGGGATGTTACGGTTATGGAGGCCCCGCCTCCAATCCAGAGGCCCTAGGCAATTACCTACTCTGCCTATAGGTAGCGCCGGCCCTGTCCAGAAGGTCAACAAAAGAACCTTTAAAGTGTCATTCTAGAGATCCTGTTCTTGTGCCTTTCTTTTTAAGAAGTGCAGGTAGTGTTGTCTGATATATTAGGATTGATCCATGTGTGTGTGTGTGTGTGTGTGTGTGTGTGTGTGTGTTTGTGTGTGTGTGTGTAGACTGCAGGTACACGTGTCACTCCCGGTGTCGGCCCCTGATACAGCTGAACTGTGAAGCCGTGCTCGGACACCCGGACTGCAGCGAGGGCATTGAGACAGACACAGACGTGGTAAAGAACAGTTCTCTCATGTGTGTGTGTGTGTGTGTGTGTGTGTGTGTGTGTGTGTGTGTGTGTGCGGTGGGGGATGGAGTGATGCAGTGCCCGTGCCTTGAGCTCTCTCACTGCTCCATATGCTGTGTGTGATTTTATTACCACGTTCACGGCACTCGCGTTACGACGCCGTTGCTATGGCGACCACACAATACAGCAGCTGTTCATTTCCTTTCTGTGCATCACGCACACTTTAACGATTCATCATTTCATTAAAATATTCATTAGCATAAGTGGAATAGTAGGGAATCCTTCTGAATGCTGTATTGTCTGGATAAACTGAACACACGGTTAAAATGTTACAGTGTTTTTTTTTTTTTGTTAATTGAAGAAAAACATGTCAAAGTTTTTATCCATTTATAGTTACATTTAATGTTGCGGGACATCGGGGAAACGAGTTAGTTCCTGTTTTCGCTTACGTTATAGCAGCTATAAACAGCCGTTCCCTCACCGGCCTCTCTTTATTCTCTCTCTGGAAGTTAATGAGGCAAAAAATAAAATATAGGAAATTAATCAACACCTTCTGACCAATCAGAGTCCAGAACTCAGCGGCACTGTGGTGTAACAGTGAGTTAAGGTGTGAAAGGGTGATCAGTAATAGTGTTAAGAGAAGGGGGAGTGGGAGCGGACAGCTGGTCAGAGGAAAGCTAATTATATCAGAGAAGGATAGTGGACACACACACACACACACACACACACACACACACACACACACACACACACACACACACACTCACACACACTGATCATACTGCCTATCCACAGCTCACAGTCTTAATGCAAATAAAGCATGACTCGTGCCAATCTGAGATGTGACTGGCTGTGGCAAAAAAGGGGGCGGGGCTACGTGTCATGGTAATATACAGTGTGGGAGGGGCTTTAATTATAGCCATCTGCACTTCACAGTCCACGCTTACAGCCGGCAGGGGTTAGTGTGGACTGAAGGAGAAGATGAACTAGAAACACGCACACACACATTTACAGGAAAGGCAGGTTTACAGTCGGGTTAATGTTCTGAGAGAGAGAGAGAGAGAGAGAGAGAGAGAGAGAGAGAGAGTGTGTGTGTTAGTGAGGCACAGTGAGGTTGAGGTTGAGGTTGAGGCTGAGGTGTGCTTGGTGATGTCGTGGGGGGGCAGGAGCACAGCGAGCAGTGGATACTGTAGTCAGGATGATTCAGACTCCGAGCTCGAGCACTTTTTCACCGCACGAACTTCGTTTTCCTGCAAACCAAAGACACTTGAGGTGAGTTGAGGTTGAAGATTCATTATGTATTAATATAAATGCATATATCTCTCTATATATGGTTATACGTATGTACAAGCTAGGCTGAATGTAGAAATATAGAATATATAGGACTGTGATTATGCAGAGCTCATAAAACGTACAGAATTAAATCAACTCAAGGAAAGTGTAACAGATATGACTGTTTATAACTACTTTATTACTGTCTCATATTCTTATTCACTGCTCTAGAGTAAGGTATATAGATACAGTATATATAACATATATAACCTTTGTGTGTATGCATACAATATGTACACACACATTTATGGATTATGGATTATGGTGCAATAGTCACGAATGGCACGTAAATGAAGATATATTTTATTATCGTGATTTATTTCTATACATTAATCAGTGATGAGGAAGTAATATACATAAATTTATTTAAATGCCGGTAATAATAGCAGCTCCACTATGTCGTGATGAATAAGTGTTTATAACTAATATAGTACAGGACAGTGCATAGCTACATTATTACGTGTGTCATGTGTCATGTGTACGTGTGTATTTTGTTAAATCGGTGCAGTGAGTAAAATGACACAAAGCAAAGGATCTAAAAGCACTTTTTCAGTGCACGTGGACCCCTTTCTGACGCAGAACTACCCTAATTACCAAACACAGTGCGGTACACAGCTCATTAGCATATTCGCATGTCATTAGGAAGTACACAGATGTCAACTGGCTGTACTGGGAGGAAGTGGGCGGGGCTTCTGTCAATCCGAATAACGCTGATAACAATGAGTAACGACAAACTAAATCCACAATCTGTCTGTCTCTCTCTCACACACACACACACACACACACACACTTTAACTACGCTTCTTATTTACAAAAAATACATTGCTTTACACAAGACTTACATTTACGGCATTTGGCAGATGCCCTTATCCAGGGCGACTTATATCTTTATTTCATTTATACATCTGAGCAGTTGAGGGTTAAGGGCCTTGCTCAAGGGCCCAACAATGGCAGCTTGGCGGTGCTGGGGTTTGAACTCATGACCTTCCGATCAGTCACCCAACGTCTTAACCGCTGAGCTACCACTGCCACAGACTTATATCTCTTATGTCACGTTTACTGTGCTGCTTTACTCATATTCTGTCATTTAGCCCCTCCTCCTTTTAATTACCCAGCAATTATTGTATGTCCTATGTTCATTTATGTGTAATTTGTCTGTGATAAGGTTTATTTATTATTATTATTATTATTATTATTATTATTATTATTATTATTATTATTATTATTATTATTGCCGCTACTGCTGTTGTTGTTGTTGTTGTTGTTGTTGTTGTTAGACAGATTTGTACTAAAAAGTGTTCTCGACTGGTTTATAAGGTGAAGGCTGTAACGGAACTCAAAAAGCATCTTTAAAATCAAATGTTAGTGCATTATAATTAAATAAATAAATATTCAGATTGTTAAAAAAGAAACACTGTAATCAGTGTTATTGAGTATTTGATCTGGAGATATTTTTAAAATATTTTTATATAAATAAACTTTTTTTTGTTTTTGCATATTATATTTATCATGGGGGGGGGGTCATGGTGGCTTAGTGGTTAGCACATTTGCCTCGCACCTCATTGGTCGGGGCTTCGAATCCCGCCTCCACCCTGTGTGTGTGGAGTTCGCGTGTTCTCCCTGTGCCTCGGGGGTTATTCCTCCCGATATGATTGTAAAGGTGATGAGGTGCTCAGGTATTTACCAGACTTTTCGATGTTAATGGTGTTACTTTCTCAGGTATAAGTTACGAACCTGGGTTACTGGTTGAAGAGACTTCTGAAGAGTTTTCCATAGGTGATGATCACATGCTATCACTCAGGACCATGTCAGTGTCACTGAAAACATGGCGAATAAGGCAGGTGTAGGTGATAAAGATTAGATATTCACCGATAAAACTGATAAGATCGTGTGTGTGTGTGTGTGTGTAGGACACTGTGGTGGACTGGAGAAAACAGCAGCAGCTCTCCGTCACTGAACTCCAACACAAAGTAAAAGAATACAACGCTCAGATCAACAGCAACCTCTACATGAGTCTGGTGAGGAATATCAAATCAAATGTCAAATTAAATATCTAATCAAATATCTAATTAAATATCTAATTAAATGTCTGTTCAACTATCTAATCAAATATCCAATCAAATGTCTAATCAAATATAAATCTAATATCAAAACAAATATCTAATCATATGTCAAATCAAATATAGAACAAATATCCAATCAAATGTCAAATCAAATATAAAACAAATGTCGGATGAAATTTATAATCAAATATCCAATCAAATGTCAGTTCAAATATCAAATCAAATATCCAATCAAATATCAAATCAAGTAGAGTATGATATACAGTACTGTGCAAAAGTTTTAGGCACATGCAAAGAAATGCTGTAGAGCAAAGATGCCGTCTTTTATTATGTTTCTACATTTTTTTTTAAAAATACCGTAAAGAGCAGTAAACAGTATAAAAGTCAATATTTGGTGTGACAAAGAAATAAAAATAAAAATAAAACCAGACACAGTTCTTCTGGACACTTTGACTTTCGCACTCGCTTCTTATTTCTGCAGCGAAACCCAGCAGCCTTCATTGTGTTTACTGTCTGAAAAGTGTCTCTTATGTAATATGCTGCTTTCTTTAATGACATACAAACATTTTTCTGTAACATTTCATTTTGTGCTAGAAAACTAATGTTTGGGAATCTAAAATGTTTTTTGTACCGACTTGATCATGTAGACGTCATAAAATAAAACATCTAACAAAGTTTGTACTAAAAACAATAGGATGCCTAAAACTTTCGCACAAGACTGTACATTAAAAAGGAATTTTTATTTTATGAATGTTTACTAGTGTAACATCCTCGTCCTTGTCCTGTGTCCTCTCAGAACCGGGACGGCTCGTACACAGGTTTCATTAAGGTCCAGTTCCAGCTGGTTCGGCCTGTCTCTCTTCCTCCCACTCAGAGACTGTCCTCTTCTTCCTCTTCCTCGTCTTCCTCTTCCTGCTCCTCCTTTTCCTCCTTGCCCTCCTCGCATGGCCTCTGCACCTCGTTCTACCTGCCCCGAGACATGGCCAAGCAGCTGCACGTCAGCTCACACACTCGGGTCCGAGAGGTGATCGAGGCTCTGCTCAACAAGTTCACAGTGGTGGACAATCCGGCCAAATTCGCTCTGTTCGAACGCAGCGAGAGGAACAGCCAGGGTGAGGAACGCGCAGCTACTTTATTTATTTTTTTAATCAAACTCCATCTTTCTTCGTATAACACGTTAATAACTGAGTATGTCAGGAAAGGGAACGCCAGGAGCCTCCACGAGAACCCTCGGACTGTAGCCTGTGCTCTTCTCTAATCTCTCTCTCTCTCTCTCTCTCTCTCTCTCTCTCTCTCTCTCTCTCTCTCTCTCTCTCTCTCCCTCTCTCTCTCTCTCAGTGTACGTGAGGAAGTTGTGTGATGATGAGCGTCCACTCTTCCTGCGTCTGTGTGCAGGCCCCAGTGAGAACACGCTCAGCTTCATACTCAGAGAGAACGAGACAGGAGAGGTGAACGTGAGTGCATACGATAAACTAAAACACACACACACACACACACACACACACACACACACAGAAATGTAAAAATGAAGAAATTGACAGGAGAACTTAAATCCAATCCAAGTCCAATTCAAGCAGTTAGAACAAACTCCAAACCCAAACACAGACTTGCTAAAGCAGATCCAGTTCAGGCAAGGACAAAATCCAATCTCTGCACTGTATAGAGTCAAATCTAAGCACAGAGTCTGTTCCAAGACACTATACCTGGACTAAAGCAGACTGTCCAATCTAGACTTAGAGTCCAATTTGAGCAAAGACCTGCTAAGAGTCCACTCCAAGCACAGAGCTTTTGAAACAATCTAGGTATAGAGTACAAAGCAGGTCCAATACAAGCAAGCACAGAGTCTGACACAGGCGTCCAGTCTAATCCAAGTGTAGAGCTTTTAAACCGAGTCCAATCCGGACACTGAGTCTTTGCTATACAGAGAGTTGCTAAAGCAGGTCCAGTCCAAGAAATCACAGAGTCCAGTCCACAAACAGGGTCCAACCAAGCACGGTCCGATCTGATTGTGAGACAGAGTGTCGCGGTGACGTGTTGCGGTTGTTCTCCTGCACAGTGGGACGCGTTCAGTCTCCCCGAGCTCGGCAACTTCCTGCGGATCCTGCAGAGGGAGGAGGAGGAGCACGTCCGGCAGATCGTACAGCGCTACTCACTGGCACGGGACAAACTGAAGGAGGCGCTGAAGAGCTTCAGCACGCCGGGAT
Source organism: Cranoglanis bouderius (assembly GCA_023630585.1). NCBI lineage: Eukaryota > Metazoa > Chordata > Actinopteri > Siluriformes > Cranoglanididae > Cranoglanis > Cranoglanis bouderius. The sequence continues at coordinate 18,980,175 of CM042558.1, forward strand.
GAGAGGAGTGTGACGGAGAGGAGCTGGACGTAACACACACACTGCTGAGAACAGGAGTCTGAACCATCACAGTGAGAAAACAAAGAGCTGCTGCAGGACGAGCTCAGGGTCTCTCTCTCACACACACACACACACACACACACAGAGCACTGGGAAAAAGCAAGCAGATGTAGCATTAACACATTTATTTGTGACCACACACTCCTGTATGCCTCTGTGTTGCACATAGAGTGTGCAGGTTAATATATTAAATCCTAATGTCGCTTCTTACTGGACATAAACACGTTCTACATGGAGTGTGATAATACAGCGAATACTTTTTACCCCGTGTCGTGCGCTTCCACACAGAGCAGGACTCCAAAATGGCTCCCTGAAAGTCTGCGGACACGTGAAATCATCATCCAGGTGATTTCACGTATGATGGCGTAATGTCGTCTATAAACACGACCCAAACATTCATCATGAAGCTCAACACCTGAGCGTTATGGGAGCGGCCATCTTGGACATCCTTCGTCCAGTTTCCGACCACTCCGTCCACTTAGGCCCCGCCTTCACAGGATCGTAGCAGGAAGCTGGAAGAGATGCGGACGATAATAAAGTCCCACCGTCAAACTCATTTATTTAAAAGTAAGATTCTGATCATTTAAAAATGTGGAATGTTTTGATGTTCTGGGTGAGATGGACTTCCATTACTTATTGTCTACATTAGGATCATAGCTCCAGCGCGACGCTAAAGAAGCATCACACACCACGCTGCTCGGCCGATCCACTGACACATTCGGGTTAAAGTAGAACCTTGCAGAAATTATTACTAACTTTTTACTATTATTATTATTATTTTTATTTTTTTTTTTACCAAACTGTTCCTTGAAATGATCAGATTTATTTTGCACTGTCAGAACGTGTTCTTGTGTAATCTGGGAAAAATGAAAAGATGTCTTGGAAATTTGTTTAACTGCAAAAAGATTTATTTATTCTGTAATTAATTTTGTAAAAACGTCTGTTTAAAGTGAGCGACCGTATGCGATGCAGAAATAATATGAAAATGTGAACTGATTAAATATTTTGTGAGAAAGACCACGGCGGTGTCAGTGTGTGTGTTATTATTGCGTATGTGTGTATGCATATATATCTCGAGATTGTTAGCAAGTACATAAATATTACGAACAGATAATATGAAGAGTATGTTTATGCTAGTTGTTCCTATTTATATACACTATACAGCCAAAAGTATGTGCACCCCTGACCATCACACCCCATGTGCTTGTTGAACGTCCCATTCCAGATTTATTCCCCCCTTATGCTGTTATAATGCGCTCCACTCTTCTGGGAAGGCTTTCCACTAGCTTTTGGGGCATGGCTGTTGGGGATTTGTGTTCATTCAGCTACAAGAACGTTACTGAGGTTGAGGTCAGGTGCTGATGTTGGGTGAGGAGGCTCCGGTTCCAGTTCATCCCAAAGGGGTTGAGGTCAGGGCTCTGTGCAGGACACTCCAGTTCTTCCACCTTCTTCCAACCTTCACACACCACGTCTTCATGGAGCTCGCTTTGTGCACTTTATGTCATGCTGGAACAGGTTTGGGCCTCTTGTATTGTACTGTAATGATACAGCGTGCGAAGACATTATATATAAAACTGTGTGCTTTAAACTTTGTGGTAACAGTTTGGAGAAGAAGCACATATGGGTGTGAGGGTCAGGGGTGGACTTAAGGTATGTTTGGTCATATAGTGTATTTATATGGCATCTCTGTTCATAAAAACAAGGCTTTAATTTAGTTTCATCACATTTTGGTTAATGGAAACTAGTAATATGACTGTGAAGTTACCGAATAATAATAATAATAATAATAACTGTTCTCTAAGTAGGGCCTCGTCAAGCATAGCTAGAGGCGTTGAATTTATAATCAATGGACATAAAAATACATGTTTTTGTAATATGGGTAACATTTGAATAATTTGATTATACTAATGAAAAAAAAAGTTTCAGAATCCATGTTATATCGTAAACAGTTTGTAATTTTTAATATTCTTCGCGATTTTTCTTCACAGCCACAGCGACTTCTTTTACTTCAGTTCGCGAGCGCGTGACGTCACTTCCGGGTGTCTCCGTCTTTTCGCCGTTGCTT